>CM055908.1:27716546-27794046 GCA_029582155.1 Panopea generosa | reverse complement strand
TGGCCGAGTGGTCTAAGGCGTCGTCTAAAGATCACTGACCTCCAGGCGCGTAGCGTGGCAGGCTCAGTTACTCTGCTGGGTGAAATCTGCAATCAAAGTCTAAAGAATAAAAAGGCTAAAAAAACGATAGAAGCAATAGACAGTTAACAGGAGGGTACTTAAAAAGTTACAGTATGAACTTTTCCATACTGAAACTAAAAGTGTCCTTTATATAAAATATCGACTTAATTTAGACTGTCCAGAAACCATATCTGGACCGACCAACCGATTGTTTTAGTAATGTGTTTTAGACTAATGAAGCATAATGACCTCTCACTGTCAAGAACGTGGAACAGATATAGGTTATGGCACGAAGTTTTCAGCAGGCCCAGTCCGTATGTACAAACCAATAGCCCGGCTTAAATAAATGTGCATACGCCTTCCTAATAGTCTGATTGTTTGATGCGTTGTACAAATAAAATACATGACAAAAAATAATTTTGACCAACAAAATAGTTTCTGTCGCATATGGCCATTTTGGCGGTGATCAAGACTGTAACGAGTAATTATGCCGACATAAGCAGGGCTATGCGTTTGGCATAAAGTCCGACTTAAAACAACAAATTAACAGACAACTTGAAAAATAACATATATGAACAAATATGAAGGATTTACGTTAAACCGTGATGCCTTAAAAAATGCAGTTTCGTCAAATTTTATGTTTCGTCTCGTACGACATATATGAGTTGCTGTAATCTTATTTTACCATTTCTTGTTTTACTACCTGGGACAAATATGGGGTGATATGTTTACTACTACAGCGATTGATTGATTGAATATTTAGCGTCATTTAATGCTATCGAGGGCTAACAGACGATCAGTTAATCTAACCAATGTTTATGGGATCCTGAAAGGTTTACCAATACTCGAGCACATCCCATTTCCGCAAGTAACTGATAACTTTCCACCTTGAATCAGCAGTGAAAGACGAACGATAATGAGACACAATGTTGTATATCAGTCATCACAGAAACTGTTGCTGGGCGGGGATTCGAACTACCGACCCCAGGATTGTTAGTCAGACGCGTTACCGACTGAGCTAATCGGACCCGGCACCTACTATAACGAACATGTCAAAGAATGATAGAATAGACATGACACCTATTTTGAGGATGAATACCTGCATGCAGAGATCACTGACAATCATCCTATTTTTACCCGAAACCACACAGTTACCTTGACAAGTACTTTCCGCTCAAATTACACCTTCAATCCTATTTAGTCTATTTTCAGATCACATTCAAAATATCAACTACATTTTGCGGTTCTTTTCTAGCACCGTCCGCCATACGTTAGCCAAACCGTCATCGTACTCGTACATCTTTTGATGTGATATTGCCATATACTGAGTAGAGAAATTACGCATTTTTAACAATTCTGTTGTATTCGAAGTAAAACTTCAGTCATATCAATAACACTACCCTCCTGCACCAAATCTGAGTTGATTATATAACCTTTGATTTAGAGAATGCGTGGGAAAAGTGTGCTTGTTTGAGGTTTTACGTGATATTTTCAGATATTATTTAAGGGTCGTCAGCGCAACTAACCATCGTTCCTGTTATCCGTTAGATGGTTAACCAGTTCTAGACATACCTAATCTCTGCAAGTCACTTACTACTTCCCCGTAAATATAGAGATGGGATGCTCATGACCGTAGAACAAAGTGTATAACCAAGCAACACAGATGCTATGACCGGGCGCGGATTCGAACTCACGACCCTTGGGAAGACAGTCAGGTGTATTACCGACTGAGCTAACCGGGTCCAATTTGTGGGGAAAATAGAACAACGACACTTGAAAATAGAGTCGTTCCGAGGAGTCCAAGTATATCAAATTTGTTTCGACATTTTTACTGAAATAGATACCGTTGTAATATTTTCAAAAATTCAGACTGGTATCCGGACTATCTGTTTCCGCATGTGTCCACTCGAGATCTGCCAATATTGCATATTCTCGTGTCTGTGAAATGTCCAGCCATATTATCGAGAAAAAAAACGGTAATGAATTTCATATTTGTTTTAAAAGTATCGGTTTACAATTCCAATTATTGCCTGTACAATGAATACAAAAGCATCAATGACGTCTATATTATCCCAAAAAGCATGCAGTTACAACAGTGGACAGACAGCAGACGACCGCTCAGCAGACGCGCAGGCGCGCTTCTGTCGTTTGTCACATGATACCCGAGACAAACATTTCCAAACGTTCGATTATCATATGGCTACCATGTACCGTTTATTCACAGTTTTATTTGATGGTTTGGCTATATATATACACTAGTCACAGTTGGTTCTGTCGGTGAAAATACAAATTGCCCGTTCGATCATTTTCTCTCCTTCCTTTCAAAACTTCGGTAAATGTTGTGTTTATGACATTGTGTTCTTCATACATTGCAATCACCATTATCGGGTCGCCGCGTTCTGAAAAACACAAGTAGTGCATAGATACATATTTGGGTGCTGTGCTCGATGAAGGATGTTGTGCAATGATTCCAGTTCAGCGCGCTGTCCACTGCACAAGAAAATATAATGTACATGTAGGTACTAATATATGATAAGTTACAAGTATGCGGGCGTTACGTTCCGTAAATGATTTTTTTAAAAGCAATTTCACTGAGAGACAAACTGCTTGGGTGGGGTAGGAGATATTTAATATATATATATATATACAACACATAGAGTTGAAATCTTTGCGATATACCTCAGCTCAATTCAATTTGGAACATGTCATAACTGTAGTGATCCATGTTTGGAATGTGTCAGCATTGTATGAATAATACATATAGTAACTATGAATCCATTTTTACGAATATATCACAAATATAGAGAATGTATTTTAAATATTTCAAAACTCTTAACTCCTTACTTGGAGTATGTCGTATTATTAGAGAGGTCATACGTACTATCTCAATTATGTAATAATGTCACGACGGTCATGTCATCGATATAGAACATGCTCAGAACCAATCGTACATACTCGGCAAATTCCGTCATCTTCGGTATTAGACCGCGTAAATAATTGTAGGAATACACCAATTGGTAATTTGCCCCGGCAAGTTACTTCCCGTTATTATCGTAAACAAAAATGGCTGACTTTTCGACGTGCACTCAATATTCTTTGGACATAATGGAAATTAAACATTCTTTGAAAAAAGAGCAACTTGAAGCGTTGCAGAATATCTTCATTTTGAATGTAGTCCAGCCATGTGTTAGTCTGGTACTCGGCAGAAAGGCCGGGTCACAGCAATATGGCGACCCCCGTATTATTTCCGAGGTTATTACGTAGTAATAGCCAAGGTGTTCCGAGTGGCTTAGAACAAAAGTAACATTAGTTGGAATACTTACATAGGGAGCAATCTGATCACCTCGGCCTTTATGCTACGCAATAGACCTCTGACATAATAAGGCGCCATTTTGGAAATACTTTCAGTCACATGATAAAGTAAAATGGCGGCCCCCTTATGCCACCTGTGTATATACATGTACGTTGAAAATATAAACGTTTGTTTATCAAGACTGATATTTTAAATTTCCCTATAAATATGACCCATGTCGTGTTTATAAATAAAAAAATCGATATAACAACGCCAATATATGATCATCTTAATGACGGATACACTATTTGTTACTTTCACGCGAATGAACACAGACTTGTAACACAGACTTGTAACACAGGCGATTCGCGTTGGTGTATTCTAGAGCTATACACGAGGTGTATTCTACGGAGGATACGGAAATACCCGATGTTTCACGATTGACATAGGGAGGTATATCGGAATATGTCATAATTAGATAAGGCGACAGAATGTGTCATAATTATACAAATCGACGTTTATAATATGTCTAAGTTATACAAGTTGATATTATATGTCATAATTAAACAAGTCGGCAGTTTGTTTCATAATAATATACAATCGACGATTGTAATATGTCTTAATTAGACAAGTCGACATTATATGCCATTATAATACAAGTCGACATTATATGCCATTATAATACAAGTCGACATTATATGCCACTGTAATACAAGTCGACATTATATGTCACTTTAATACAAGTCGACATTATATGCCACTATAATACAATTAGATATAAAATGTCAAGTATAAAGGCCGGCAATCATAATGGGGCGTAACTTCAGAGATACACTTGTCTACATGAACCATTTTTATCCAAGCGTCAAATAGATACTGAAAAACATGCTTCTATAAATGGTATCCAAGTATGATCTCCTGGTAGCGGAGAACTTGATCCAATGGTAGAGCATCGAACCCAAGGTCGGAGGGTCGTGGGTTCGATCCTCTGCCACGGCTATGTTTACTTTCCTTGAGCAAGGGACACTTTATCCGCACGTGCTTAGTTCTGGTTTTACCCTGAAACACTTCGAGCGTAATTTGTCTAAGTTGTAATAACTTATTTCACAATCGATGTAAAACAGATAACTTAAAACTTACTACCTTGCACGGTGGTCAGTGGCCGTGTTTTTCAGATTTGAATGTCAATACGTGCAGATCTTGGACTCGAATGTCGTGTAACCGCTTTACTCTCACTTCTAAATACTGAGTTCAACATTCATTTCAATTCTTATTTTTATTATTCGCTAGAAATCACCACGACACTTACGAATCTCCGCTGAAATCGATGATGTTTTTGGGCATTTCTATAATCGAATTACACCCTGAATGCAATGATAATGGAGTCGTGCTGGCTCTTAAAATAGTATCTAATGGCCAAATTTAGGACGAAATTGGTTCGGTAATGTATTAAGTAACAGCCCAAATACATGACCGATTCAATAGCTGTTATGTGTTCGCATGGTGTAGGGGTTCACACTCGAGTCCAGATTGATCACGAGTGCGAGCAGAATGGCGTTCATTGTCGGGACATTTTTGACAAAATGGCTTTTTGATGAACGCCACAAGGGGGCTACAAGGAAACAGTTGTGACGCGGGTTTTAATTAAAGTCGAGTAAGCGTCTTTTCCGGCTCCTGTCAAATGTATATGGGCGCTTAAATAGTTATGTGTGTGTTTTTGTTGTTGTTTAATACTGAAATGTTGACGTTTAATAGTTGTTCCAGATTTTTTATTATTTTGTATGATTGTACATGCCATGCGTTTTATAAAAACACATCAGCTAGATACATGTCTTTAACTTGACACGGTCATTTTAGAACATTTTCATTTTTCACCATTTCTGAAAATTAAAAATGTAATGCAATATGAAATTGAAATATTTGAGTATGCATGTCGATACCTAATTCCGTTTCTATTTTCAAATTGGAAAGTGGTATACCTGAAGTAATTGCTGAAATAGTTTCTGTTTCGCTAAGTTGTGGGTACCCATGACGGCATATTTTATACAGTTGTATATAATATTTTATGCTAGGAAGAAAGTTTTAGAAATATTGATTTGTATGTTTCAAGTGTTGTTATTTTTTTATGGTTGGTTTTCTTCTTCTTTTTTTTTCCAAAACTAAAACTGTTAATAAATTCTTAACAATGACCCCAACCGTAGCGGTATTCTAGATATATAGAGTGTAGTGCAGAGTAGGTTCGATCCCCGCTCGGGTATTACCGAAGACTTTAAAATTTACTAGAAGCTTCCTCATTAGGCACTCAACATTAGAGGATAGTTTTAGGTCTGGTCGGCCCGACGTCAGTCTAATGTGACTGGGTGGGGTATCCGTCACGATATCACTGAGCCATGGTTGAAAACACCATACAACAACAATAACATCAACAACAACAGCAGCAGCAGCAGCAGCAGCAGCAACAACAACAACAACAACAACAATAACAACAACAACAAAATCAGTCAACTTCAGTCATAAATCTAAATGCATATCTCCATATGGGTACGATTGATATAAGTGTGAGAACAGTTGCATGCCCCTTTAAACACCAATACCCTCCCCTGTTTCATAAATGTTCTTTCATTTTTATTCATAACTTTTAATAAATATATTAATATCAGCAGAAAGTCTGAATTATATAAAAAACAAAAGACTATTCCACGTCTGAATATGTTGGTGGTGCAGGCAAGGTGTGTTTTGTGCTGGTTAACAGACTAGCGGGTCTCAGGACCGACAAACAGGTGCGATGAACGCGGTTAAATAACTGAAATAGGCCTACTGTTGAAAAAAGGCACACAATACAATTGGAAAATAAAAAAAAATCGCATCTTTGTCATTGCAAACTTTGGGGAAAAAAGAAACTGAAAAACAACAATTCTATTACGTTCGCTCTGCTCTCTGGTTGCTCTCTAGTTGCTCTGTTAGCTCTCTGTGCTCTCTCTCTCTCTCTCTCTCTCTCTCTCTCTCTCTCTCTCTCTCTCTCTGTGCTCTCTCTCTCTGTGCTCTCTCTCTCTCTCTCTCTCTCTCTCTGTGCTCTCTCTCTCTCTCTCTCTCTCTCTCTCTCTCTCTCTCTCTCTCTCTCTCTCTCTCCCTCTCTAAGGTGACTCAAGAAGTTGTCATTCACCACTTTTTTGGATAGACACTTAAACCCTTGCCCAAGGCTTTACCGAGCAACACAAAAACATATGAAACAATATATTTCATATCTCCCAACAATTTAATTTTCCTCACCACAGGTAGCCGATATCGGATCAAAACGAGAATTCCTGCCATTGGTGAAACTCCGAGCTATTTGTATTATTTCCCTGGCTTATATTGTACTATTGTTGAAAAAAGCCCCATTCTCTGTGACAAAATTTACTTAATACAGTGGTTCATTAAACCCGACACCCATATTTATTGTAATAGTGTACCCTTTCACTTTGCACAATAAAACACGATCGGTATTAAAGAACATTTTGTCATCATCCGATGCCACAACTGAAAAAAAGAGAATAATTTCAGATGTTATCGCCGTCTACTGGCGGGCGGTTTCATTATTTTCTCTATATTTTTCCATGTATCCTTTTAACGCACATATTGTGGAATTCTTTAAATGACTGTACAGGTACTATTTTTTTTCTATTGAAAGCCATGTTTTTCCTAATTGCGGAAGGATATGGGTTGATGGTTATTAAGTGTGAACATCGTCGTCGGTGGGTAGATCAATGCGCTGGGCCTAATATGGAAACATCTTTAGATAAAATATTTAAATAGAAAATACGATATAGGTTGTATTTAAAAAATCATGAGAGTAAAAAGACCCGGTTCATATTGTTGACGCCATGTCGAGGATGAAGTAGTTAAAAGCTGGGGTTAGTCAGCAAAATATATTACAAATATATTGTATGTAAAGATTTTTCAAATCAGGGATTGTATTACTTGACAATCCTCCCACACACGGTGCACTGAAAAGTATAGATATTTGTTATTTTACGACAAATGTACTAGTATCATAGACGGGCCCAGAACTTTCAGTCAAGAGGTTTCTGCTACATACTCTGAATTTCAGCAAATCATCAGTTCGCGTTCGTGCGGGGTGTGCGAGTGTGCAAACGTACGTACGTGCGTTCGTACGTTCGTGTTTGCGTATGATGTGGGTGTATGTGGGGGGATTGGGGTTTAATACTTACATTTAAGAATATTAAGGACTACTTGAAATCCACACATCGTGATATCTTGGAAATCCAGAACGATGGAGAGCCCTAAGGTTTTTTTTACAATTTTTACTGAAGCATGACACTCTGTTTAGTATTTAAGATTAGGGTATCAAAAACTATGTTCTCTTCTAGATCCACTAGGGTGCATGTTAATAAAGTTTAAAAAAGAGTGTGAGGGAATAATTTGAAAGCTCATATTTCTGTAAAATCAGATTGTACACATTACGAGCAGATATATTTGGTCGGAATTTAGTGGAATGTTCCACTGCTGTCATTTTTTAATATGCAATGTATGCATTATGATAATCCCTCTCTCGCACGCGAAACTCATCCTTCGAGCCCATAACGATACTGTGTAGTGTGCACCATCTTCCACGCCTATATTTAGGGAGTAGATTAGACTTTCTTCGACGCAAGCAGGCTTGCTTTTCTAAACCAAACAGCCAGGCAAGCGTGGAAGATGATCAAGAAAATAAGGGTGAGAGGGGAGTCGGGCAAAGACCAAACCAATTAAAGGGACACACAATTTCACTATCTTAAACCCGTCATGATACAAAATCTTGGATCCGCCCATGGATATACTCAGCGTCTTTCATAATTTTTCTCACATTTATTGTAGCATGTTTATCGTATTTACTATTTCCACCCTTGTTGTGACACCGGAGCCGTGGAGGATGAAGGATGTAATTTTAGTACCCCTTCTTCCATTTGTAGGTCAAAACAAATTTTTTCATGCATTATTTATATTTTTGAAATTCTTCGGAATAAATAACGAAATTAGACATAAGCTTTGTTTTGGTTGTACTCTTAAACATATATTTTTAACCAAACACTTTCTTACAAGTGTTGATTTAACCAGAGACATATAAACAAGTAATTAAGTCACTGATTTAACCATCAGCACCATAGGATAGACACGATCGTCAAACGTTATAAGGGAGATAATAAAATAAAAAGTAAGAGTTTGGGAGTAAAACAATTGAAAGGGATATACTAATTTCGATAATTTACTATGAAATGCGTTGCCAAAATGTTGACTGCTCATATTTTGATTTTTCCTTGTAATAGTTATCTCCCTTTCACACACGCAATCTGACATCTCGTCGATGTCCGTAAGTAATAAATCATGACGAATTTTGTCGAGAAAATACGATTATGAATATAGTATAAACGAGCACACCGTGCACGTGCCATGACATGCTTTACATTCCTAAATAAATACCAGTATAAGAATAATGATTTTAAAAGTTAAGGGGAGCTACCGTCTGTATAAACGTTAGCACATATCACCTCATCATTCATGTTTGAAATAATTTAATTGGTAATCTTGTTGTGAAAATAATTTATAAAAACAATACATTATTAATTAAATATAATAAACATAAAGGAGTTAAATTTATCTTAATCGCACATTGTCTTCAATTTCTGTCATACATGTTGATATAAGAACTTCGCCAAGGTAAACAAATTGCATATGAAGAAAGGGGCGGGAGTAAATAATACTCTCTCTCTCTCTCTCTCTCTCTCTCTCTCTCTCTCTCTCTCTCTCTCTCTCTATCCGAGACTCTCCCTTTCCTTCTGCATGTCTTTCTCACGCTCACTCTTTCCGTCTGTGTATTTCTCTAAGGTTTTTTTTCGCTATATGTATAAAGAGACACTCTCTCTCTCTCTCTCTCTCTCTCTCTCTCTCTCTCTCTCTCTCTCTCTCTCTCCTCCAATATAAAGACCCCCCCCCCCCCCCACACACACACACACACATACCCTATATCCACGACGAGTCTTTTTCTCTGTCTCCGAGTATCTTATAAAACAATTAACCAACTATATGATGTACATTTCAGATTCGAATGGCGGAGTGAAAGAACTTGTATTCCCTAAAGCCCTAGATTTAGATCGACCGAAGAGGGCACGCACCACTTTCTCTCCCGAGCAACTCTATCAATTAGAGAAAGAGTTCCAAAGAAACCAATACCTCGTAGGAAAAGAGCGGACCGACCTGGCGAAGCGGCTGCGACTATCTGAAACTCAGGTGACATTGCTTACACATAAATAAAGTCCTGTTCTTGTGTCTGGTAATTCTTCCAATTGACCTGAGAAAAATACACTGCGTGTTACTGTAAGTTAAAAAATATACACATGGGTTTTATTTCCCCTATAGATTCATCTAAATTGTCGGAATATCGCAAAAATCATTCCGTCAGCAGTCTATTGGAATTGTGAGAAAATTACCAAGCAAAGACCAGATTAAAGTTATTTTGATTTCGTAACGATACCTCAGTTGTTAAATGCCTTTATAAACATAGTTTCCATGTATCTCTACGCTGATTTTGTCAAACACTTTCATCACCTATATCGAGTTTGCTGGAGCTTGATGGGTGATATTGTTTAATTTTTTATGTTAACATTGTCAACACAATTTTTCTGACGTAGACATTATATATGTTGCTTCGTATACATGGTGTAATAGTAAGAGAAATCTTAAATATTGGCACAGTTGTAATTCATCAGCACAATACGCCGGGACTCCTCGCCTATTGCGGTGCTTTGCCAAACCGGATGCAGTGTTACTTTTCGCTCCATCTGGTTTAAACTTGTCAGCATTGACTGTGCGAACACACAAGTACCGCGCTTTTATAAACAAGCGGATCTGCGGGAAATGTGTAGCCTATTAAGTCTGGGTGCCAAAGGACTATAATACGCATAGGTGTAGGAGCCGCCCCAATGCTCAAATTAGGAGGCGGTGGGTGGGAGGCAGCATATACTTTCTCATAGTTTAGTTTAGTTCATAGTTTTACATGAAATGGGGTTGGGCAACAAGTTCTGCCAACATTAGATTCGGTCCTTCCCGTACAGATTACATGATCGTTTTTTTAACAATGGCATAAAATACATTACAAAACCAAAACCATTGACAAATATTATGGAAAAGAGAAAAAAAAAACAATATTTAGGTGAGTTTTTTAAGAGAGGAAGAGAGAAAAAAAGAAGCAAGAGATAGAGCGAGTTAGTTGCTGCATAACAAAGTTTATATACAGTTATTTTGATAGTTCACTTCTCAACTGTTTGGCACCTCATCACTAACAGCCAGCGGCTCGTGATAAGTAATTTCAACAAAAGCAGCAGTCAACCTGCTCATACATTCTATACATCCTCAATACACTCTCTCCTCAGGTTGCCACACCCCACCCACTACCTAAATAATTGAAACGCTCCTACACCGATGATATGAACATATTAAACTATAGATGTACTCGTGAAGTAATAAATACATCGTCAGCGTTATATATTTATTTAATATGTTGGCAGAACTGTTTGTAGAATGTTCCCCGTCCCCTTTCAGTGTTTCAGTCTCTGCCAGTCGACTCTCAAATCAACAGAACCAATAATTTCGTTTCTATTTTTGAAAAGAGGAATACATAACTGAAACGATAATTATGTGTAACAAAAATTTGTGAAATATGTTTTAAATTTTGGATCAGTTTTTATCTGCATGAAAGAAAACAAAAGCCAGAATATATCAAGTTTTCTCTATTTATATACAGTATTTCATTTTCATTTTTAAAACTAGCGTGACACGGCTAGTTTTATAAAAAAAAAAACTGTCGATGCAGTCTTTAAATTTGGAGTTTTGTATTGTAGACTGCTCGAAGATTAATATATCATAATAGTTACACGTACATAGGTGTAAAGTTTATTTTGATACCAAAACACATGTAAAAAAACGATTTAACATTTCCGTGTGTTCTTTTCATATTTCCGAAACAAAAATTTCAAACGCGCACGTAGATGAATGCAGAACACTTGTTGAAATATTTCTGTTTCTAATGTTGCCGGAAATCACATGATCATATAAGTAATTCTTACAAAAAATATCATGTTCTCTTTAACAGGTGAAAGTTTGGTTCCAGAACAGAAGAACAAAA
The DNA here is from genome assembly GCA_029582155.1 of Panopea generosa. Taxonomy (NCBI): domain Eukaryota; kingdom Metazoa; phylum Mollusca; class Bivalvia; order Adapedonta; family Hiatellidae; genus Panopea; species Panopea generosa. The sequence continues at coordinate 27,782,533 of CM055908.1, read as the reverse complement.
TACAAAAGAGACCGCGTAAAGGATGCAGAGGTCAGAGAAACCAAGGCAGAAAGTTTTGCGGCATGCAATATTCTGCGCATGCTACAACACGACACTTCCTCCACAAACATTACCCAGTGTGCACCAGTAAATAATTTATTTCCGTCAGCATATCATCCATTTGCATTTGCTGGGTACAATGCAACATAAACGAAATGTTTTTAAATATATATTTATAGACACATTCATTGAAATGATCCAAAGAATTTGAGGTTAAGCAACACGTTCGTATCTGTGTTAACCCGATTACATAAGATGTGGATGGATAGCTTTGTTGTGTTGGAGAAGTAAAATATAAAAAAGTCACCAAACGGCTCCTTAGAGTCGTACAAAATGTCGCATTCACATTTACATCAGCAATAATTTACATATATTAATGATTTTGACTATGCAATGACAACAACGAAAACAACCTCTCAACGTAATATGTACACGTACTTTCGTTTATATACAATCCCGTCTCGAAGAAACAGTCCTCATTTGTTGAAATCCAACAATCATAACTGAACCAAGGAATTATATACAAGTCCTTGACTAAATGATATGATTTATTTTTAATTTGTGTGATTTTTTTAATTTAGGATCTACCTTCCCAGATTTTAGGGCCTAAATTGAGATCGCTTGTTGTTTCATGACCTTCCCAAGTAAAAGGGATTTGCCGGGGGAAAATTAGCCTTTTATCCATACATTGTTTTTGCTTTGAGAGTATAAAGGTGCTCCTCGAATGTCTCCCAATCCCACACCGAGGCAACAATAAGGTTTAACACTTTACTCCATAGATACCAATCACAGAAGGCCTTTGAAAACAGTGCAGGAAGAGTTCAGGTTGCTTGTAACGAGCAATCTGAACACTTCATGCACTGTTTTCCACTCTGTCAGTTAATATAAACATAATTCACCCAATAATTCAAAAGACTTCTATATTAGAGGTGTCCAAAGGCGTCTATATTAGAGGTGTCCAAAGGCGTCTATATTAGAGGTGTCCAAAGCCTTCTATATTAGGTGTCCAAAGGCGTCTATATTAGAGGTGTCCAAAGGCGTATATATTAGAGGTGTCCAAAGGCGTCTATATTAGAGGTGTCCAAAGCCTTGCAACTTGAGTATGATTTTTATGGATTTCATGATTCGAAATTTATTCTGAATTTTCATACCTGATGGACTTTTTACATCCTGTAATGTTATATGTTAGTCTGTTGGTTTTGTACATGGAGAGTGTGTCTAGAATTTATTGTCTGTGTGTGCGTCATATAACTGTAGTATGTTTGGAAGCTTATCACCGAACTCCATTCAATAGGAATTTTAGTGTAATGATACTATAAACAATAAATAAACAACACTTACTTCGGTGAAATATCTTTTCCACATCATAGAGTGGACACAGGAGAGGTATGATTATGGGAAGGCAATTTCAACAACGTAAAGGAGTAAAATCTGAGCACTTAGAATTCAGTTATGATATTTACTTTTCGTCTTTCGGTAATTGTGTATGAAACTTGTACATAAAGGAGACTGTTAAATTTTGACAGACGAAATGCGTATATCAAAATAATTTTCAGTCTGTATGGAATTGTTTTGATTTTCGACCGATATCAATAATTTATATTTTTATGTTTGAAAACAATTAATATACCATTTAATAATATTACTATTTTTGACAAGGAAATGATAAAAATGAGTCATTGGAATCCTCAATAATTCACCGAACATGGTTAAACTTTCAAGGATGTAGAGATTCATTTGATATATGAACAATTCGACTTTAACATTTCCGTTTGAAATAGTCCCCTTGCGGAATGAGTAAGTTGTTAATTCAACCAGTATAGGTAGATATTGCCCAATGTACTGTTGAAGGGTTATAATCAACATTGCTTATTCGTTAATTTTGTTGATGAGTTTTGTTTTCCCAATCTTGGAAAATACGCACGGCAATGTTGAATTCATGTTTCATCTAAGTTAGACATTTAATCAGTGTTTATATACATGAACGAATAAACAACAATGTAGAGATGTTAGTCCTATGAGTAGTCTTCAAGTACGTCAATTTAAAAAAATAAATAAAACTAGCGGTTTCACTATGATTGTAAAATATTCTTTCAAAAAAATTTTTAATTTTTATGTAGGGACAGGGTAAGTGTCGATTTCTGAAGAGGATTAACAATCCTCCAAATGGGTCCGTTATGTCAATTTTATTATTGTTTATCATAAATATGCTTAAATTATCATTCCCTCTGTGGTGCCACGACGTAAAATGATTGATGGCAAAATAGGACCACTGATGCGCATATACGTGCATCGTATTGAAGGGGCGACAATTTAATGTAAATTTGTTGTCCATGTACATGGAAAGTGAACAGATAATTCTTCGTATTTGCGTCAAATAATTATGTGTTGGTAATGTATGCCGTAAAACCATAATTCACTCATTTCTGTTAATCTTAACTTTAATGTAGTACAATCATACTCGAGCCTTATGTAAATATGTGCTGTGAATTTTAATTTATTTGTAGAGATACGAAATAAAAAACAATTTTATAAAATGTGTTCCGGTGTCAGTATTTTATTCGAGCCAAGTTGGTGTCGGTTTGGGAATATTTAAAAAAATATATCGTTTAAGATTGTTATGGAGTTTGGTGGTACTGTCAACACGTTATATAGGTTATGCATGCCATCCAGCTTTTTTGGTGAAGATAGGCTTTAGAATGAAATCTCAGCAGAACCGCCATTCTTCCCAAAGTAACTGACAAACTTACTCAGAGAATGTTTTGGGACCTGGCTAAGCTCGAACCTTCGACCCCAGCTGTGAGTGGTAAGTGATCTTGAGAAAGCGCCTTAAATCACATAGCCAGGGAGTAATCCATCTTGGTTGATGAATGTACAGTGTTTGCTCCATTAACTTCCTTACTAAAGGTTTTAGGGCCGACGGCCCCAGCTGGAAATGAGCTTGAGACGGTGACTAAGACGACTCGTTTTATTGCAAAAGTAATCAATATACACAATTTTGTCGATTGGGTCCGTTAACAAGCAATGTTGGGAAAAATTGCTTAAACAGAAAGTTTGATGACGCCACAGTTTAAGTAAGCGTTTGTGGGACAGGCAACGAATTCGCTGCTTTTTCATTGATGGTTAATAGACCTGGTTCGGGAGATATCAGGTTTTGGGATAGACTACAATTTTGTGGTCACCATTTTTTTTAATTCACTCAGATTGCCCACTTTAATCTTGCAAACAAAGTCTAAGTACGCAACTAAAAGAATTTTGTTAGAAATATCAATTGACGCATTACTTTAACACCAAATTTGATCAATTACCATGATATACTCAATACATTATAGAAATGTAAACAGTAAATACCAAATGGACATATGTGACCCCTTTGGTTTTCACTGGTCAGATCTTTTAAATTGACCAAATCTCAACTTCTCTATAGAAAATATGTAATGGAGCTCTCTAGATTTTGAAAAAAAAGTGAAACTTAAACGCCATGTTGAATAAGAAATCAAACAAGTGGTTTTAGAGAAGTCATTTAAAGCTAACGGTAACGATGGACGGACAGACGGACGATCACAAAAGTTCATCTGTGACACTTCAGCTTAAATGAACCAAAAATAACAAAATAAAACAAAGCAAGAATTTCATTTACTCACTGACTATGGGTACTAAAATGAATAATCAAAACGAACTTGGTTTTAAGTAGATTTTTTTTATTATAAAATATTTATTTAAATAAATTTAGTGATTAAATGTTTGTGTATTCAACAACATATACATAAGTCTAAATTATTCCCAATTGTACTAAATAGGATTAATTGGATTTTATCTATAAAGAGGCATGAACACAACCAATTTTTTGTACCACAGCCTGTACATATTTAATTTGTTGGGTTTTTTTTTACAAAATTTCAGTTAAAATATGCATTGAATACAGCTACACAACTTAGTGTATAATATTTTTTCCACACAAAGTTCAATTAAAATATACCGACTTTCCACAAAACGTTCAGTTGTATATCATTTTTTATAATTTTATTAATGTGTGTGTTTCTTTCACCAAAACTTCAGTTAAAATATGTACACAGCAATACTAATACAATAATCTGTTTTAAACACAAAGTCTAGTTAAATTACATACACAGTTCAACTACAGTTATTTAAAAATGTACATATTTAAAATTCGTATAATATTTTCAAGGATCACAGTTTAAACAAGGCTAACGTCCAGGCCCTGTATACACAAAACATCTCAACTTGAGTATGCACTTTGCTCAAGCTTCATTTTTAATAACATCCTCATTTCTAAACATTTCCAATATCAGTGTCAACTGTTGCAAAAGAGTTGGGTAGGTATATTGGTCTACCAAGAGACCAAAGATTTTGTAAGCAGTACAATTTGAATAGTGTTGAAGATGAAATACATTTCATGTTTTGTTATCCTAAATTTGATAATTTACGTTAACATTTGAGCGCAAAAAACTGATGACTTATGTGATACAATTCATTTCCATATAGGTAAAATTGGCATACTACTACAAAATAAAAGTGCAATAATGTCTCTTGCAAAGTTTATAGAAAGCAAGTTTAAAACAAAGCAAATTTTAACCATTTTTTCACGTCACTGATGCATAAATGTAATAATTCATTATATTTTGTTCTAATTGCTTTGGTTTTCTTTTTTTGTCTTTGATGTTAGATAATGTCATGTAAGTTTCTTTGTATTTGTGTTGAAATAATTGCAATTTTGATAAAAAAGTGACTTATAAGGCTGGGTATTTCTTAACATTAATTAACATTTTTGCTAATGTTGTAAATCTATCATGTAGTGTACCTGTCACTTTAATAAATAAATAATATATATAATTGTTCATTGATATGAATGAGCGGTGATGTTAGAATCATTTAACACTTTACTTCATATAGACGCCTTTAGACACCTAATATAGACGCCTTTGGACGCCCTATATAGAAGGCTTTTAAATTATTGGGTGAATTATATTTATATTAACTGACAGAGTGGAAAACGGTGCAGGAAGTGTTCAGATTGCTCGTTACGAGCAATCTGAACTCTTCCTGCACTGTTTTCAAAGGCCTTCTGTGATGGTACGGGAAAACGTGTATCTATGGAGTAAAGTGTTAAATGAAAACGTTATTCACAAGTTTTCTAATTATGAAATTTTAAAATTTCGTCTTGAGTGCATACATAAATTGAGATGTGTTGTGAAATTAGTGCCTGCTTCATTCAAATTACAAAAGAAGTAAGTTCAAAGAGCAATTGTAGTCAAGGTTCAACTTGAGCTCCAACATGCACAGATCAGTTAAACTGTTCTTAGCTAAGCTAAAGTTGGAGTATAGTTCAGCTTAAACGTGTAATTAGTCAAGCTCCGGCGTGTATATAGATAAAAACCTTAGGGATATTTAGGGACAATGTTGAATGGCAAAATATCAAACAAATTTAAAGATGACATAAAGACATTATTAATAATGATATCATGAGTGTCATCTTTAAAGAAACAAACAATAAACCAAGTTTAATGGTCACTGATATATTGCATGGTAGAAACATTTCGATAAACTACCTCTTAAGAAACTGTAACTTCCAGTATTTGCTAACCAGTATTGTGATACTTTCACGAAGTCTCGGTGCTGTAACAAATGTCTTTTTATAAAATACTTTTTAAACTTGTTTATTTTACAATAATTTTGATAAATCAAATAAAACAAATCTTACACTATTTATGGGTAGAACAAGTACTAAGCTAATCTGGCCAAATGTTCATTACCAGAGTAAATCCATGACTGTCCAATACTCCAGACGAGGCAACCCAAAAGATAATGAAATTGAGTGTGTTTATTTTGTATTTATATTATTTAGGCAAGTTTATAGAACATTTCTAGTAGAAATACGGTATATATAAAAACAACAAATTAATTATCATTCTATAAAAAAACCATCTGTAACTAGTTAACGTTCTTCGATCTATTTCATTCTTTAAACACCTTTTATACATTTGACATAAATTATGTCACCGAGTGGTCTTCAATGCCCCATCTCAAGATTACATACGGGAACTAACTCTCAGTGTTAAAGTTGTGGGTTCAAGCCTAGTCAGTTCCAAACACTTTATCGTCCCATTAGTGCAAATAGGTGCCAAGTGTATCCTTATTTTATATACATTTAGTACATTTTTACACTTATGAGACATTATGAGAGATAGTTTGACAGTTACTTGTGGAAGGATAGATAGATGATAACTATATATGCAGCAACAATCTTCCTCAACCACTAAATCTATAACCACCTTAATTGTGCCGAAATATGTGCAGTTGCAACAGATTCGAAATAAAACAATATATAACATGTGGTGTACCTGTGTTGGCAGAAATACAATTATCAACAAAACAATTTACACATAAAGTCAAACTTGTCCTAACTAGACGCAAGAAAGGGTACTAGCTTATGAGCTCATTGGTTGGGTAAAGACTTTATCAAAACATGAAGCGAGCTACGTGTATGAATTTAATAATATTAGACATGAATGCATGAATTACCTATCATAAATTAATGTATTTCCTATTTCTGTATTCTCATTGTGCATTAACCCTTCTACAGTAGATGTAAACTTACAAAACTACTTGTTCTAACAGCTCCAGATGACAGAGATAGGTTAGAGTCTTAACAAACAGCTGTAGATTATAGAGATGTGAGCAGTTCTAAAAAGAGCTGCATATAACAGAGCTGTGAGCAATTCTTAACAAGCAGCTTCATATAACAGAGCTGTGTTGAATTCTCAACAAACAGCTGCATATAACAGAGCTGTGTTGAATTCTCAATAAACAGCTGCATATAAAAGAGCTGTGTTGAATTCTCAATAAACAGCTGCATATAACAGAGCTGTGTTCAATTCTTTTCAAGCAGCAGTGCAGTAGATAACAGAACTGTGTTCAATTCTTAACAAACAGCTGCAGACAACAGTTGTGTTCAATTCTTAACAAACAGCTGCAGACAACAGTTGTGCTAATTCTTAACAAAAAGCTGCAGACAACAGTTGTGCTAATTCTTAACAAACAGCTGCAGACAACAGTTGTGTTCAATTATTAACAAACTGCTGCAGACAACAATCGTTATCAATTCTTAACAAACAGCTGTATATGACAGAGTTGTTTATTTATCAACAAAAAGCTGCAGACAACAGATTTCTATTGTATATGGCAAGGCTGTATTCAATTCTTGACAGCTGAAGACAACAGAGCTTATTTCAATTCTAAACAAACAGTGAACAAAGTTTTGTAAATGCACACAATCAAAAATTGAACACAAATTTTAATTTTCGTAAGAAAATGATCTTTAGCTGATATACTGAATTTCAGAGAGTGTCTCTCCCCCATACTATTCTCTAAAACTTTCTGAACACCCTGAGCTCTTATAATTATAATCAGAGCTTATGGTTTGCATGTTTTGGCATGTACACGACTGAAATTATTTGATATGCAAGTAGAAAGGATTTTTAATTTTATAACAATCAATGGGCCACACAACTCCAGGTTTACATAATCAATTTAGCTGGTTTTAAAATTTACTTGTACATGTATCATCATAATGAATATTCCCTAAATCAGTCCTAGTACAATTACAAGGGTAACTCTTTCCTTCATTATTAGTCATATTTAAAACACTGCTGTAGGTCATGTAGATGTATGCACTAGCTAATTTTTACTGCTTTCACATAGTTTTGATATACATGTAAGTGATTTATTAATTTACTATAGCCAACACAAAGAACTAGGGAGTATGTAATGAGAGTAACTGTTTGACACATTATACTTATTTAGTCGTGCTTGGTTGACAAACAAGATCAGAGTTTTTGTGAACCGGGTTCGAATTTGTTTCCTGGCCAGAACCCGTATTTGGTGTTGTGTTAGACAGGTCATCATACAGAGTCTGGGATCAAACCTATGACCTCTGGCATGAGCAGTCAAAACCCTATTTGCTATACCATTGCTTTGTTAGCTTAAAACAAGTTTGACTGTGTATTGTTTTATAGAATCGTTCTGAAGCCCTTCACCGAGGTTAACTCAAACCAAAAATGTCAAAAATGTCAAAAATGTCAAAAATGTAAAAAACACACATTGTTCATTGAATTGTTAGTCTAATCTTTTAAAAAGGAACATTTAAAATCAGTATAAATGAGACAAGAACATGTATGCATGTTATGGTATGGTTCAATATATATATTCACAGCAAATATGTATACATTGTATGTTTTACATGTAAATATGATTACAAACTCCATGTAATATCACATAAATAATAGGACAACATTGTATATAATGAACATCAGCTGAGACGAAGACAAAATGTGAAACAACCTGAAAGCATTGACTTACATCGACTTTAATTTTATCTTGAAATTAGTTTGTTATTCCCATTTTCGTCTTTTGATATTCAACATTAACCTAACCTAAACCTTCTCAACTTCCCATATTGAAGAGTAGCTTAACTATCGAAAGGCAAAATATGAATATCAAACTAACTTTCAACTACTAAGCTTTTGCTTATCAATGTTTGTTTTTAACCCTTCAATAAGCAATGATGGAGCTGAAATAAATAAAAACTTAAACTAGAACAGTTCTAACCTTGTTTTTTCAAAGAGGTAAAAACACATTCCAGACAAAGTCTATTAGAAACAATGTATTAGATACAATGTTAACCAATGATAGAGGTGGAAATGGTTTTCAACATTTAATATCATGTTTTCTTACTCTGGAATACTTCTGTCATGAAATACAATAAATGACATTTTTTAAACACACATGTATATTAAATATAATTCTTTACAAATCATTTTCGCTTAAGATATGTATACATTATTAAAGCTTACATTGCTGTACGATATCTGAATATAAAGTTATGAGTTAAAATTTATTTTCCACTTTCACAATTATGCACATAAAATCATTTCAATACAGTATAAAGAAGGACAATTTTTAAGAACGTTCAACTTTGTAATAACTTGTTAATTTTCTTATTATAATTCCCATAATACCTTAAATGTTTATTTTAAATATTCTACAATTAAATTAAACTGTGAAATTGTACGAACCAGTAAGGAACCAATATCAAATTAACCTGATAAATGCAGGTGTTTATCTTATTTTATTTAAATTGTATAAAGAACCATATATTAAACAAGAAAAAAAATGAAAGGAAGAACTATTTATAATGAAAACAAGTGGGGAAAAAGGCAAGAAAAAATATATGGAAAGAATGAATAATACATCTTGTGAGTGATCCATATTTGGCCCCATTTTCTATGATGATTTTTTAAGAACTGGTCCATTTCTTAAGCATAAAAGACAGTACTAAGTTTTTGTAAATTTGTTTGTCTTCGACATCATATTTTTTTATTTTACACTTTTTTATTTTCCTTCGATTGTGAAACAAGTAATTGCAACTTATACAAATCACGCTTGAAGCTTTCGTGGGTTGACCCAGTACCAAGTATATGCGGATGAAGCTTCTTGCTCAAGGACACCAAACATATTGGTGGCGGAGGATAGAAACCGTGACCCTCCAGTCCTTGGCCAGATGTTCTACCACTGGAGCATGAACTTCACCTTGCATCAGTGTGTATTAGTGCTTCTTGATCTGTTTTCCAATTACAAAATTATTTTGATTTCGAGTTGACTTGGGACTTTGTTACATTGTATGTAAAACAGTAGAACTTCGAGCCAAGTAGTGTTCAATATGTACAAACATCAAAGTAGTAATTTGGCCAGAACCAGATAAGTGGTTCGAGCTATATGTGGTGTTCCAGTCATCGGTGTTCAAGCCAACAAAGTTCTACTGTATTAATATTGACAGTGTCAAAATATCAACAACTTGCATTTTAAAAAACATCAAAATTAAAATAATGTTATTCATAGATATACAATATCATATACGGTTTGGGAAATAAAAAATTGACAAGTGTCCTCAAGACAGACATATATGTTGTGCTGTCAAATTGATAACAGGCAAATTCTTTAAAATTAGAAGTACATGAGTCAGGTTTATTGAAACTATTCTAATGTAGCTTTTGCAAGAATATGCTTAGATTCATTAACAAACTGAATATTTTATACTTGGACCAAATCTTAAAAGTTATCATTGCAGAAAGAACTATTTGGTAAAAATATTTATCTCACATTTGGAATGACTCATACTGGTATATAAATCCAATACAATTTCATATATCATCAACAAATAACTAAAAAATTGATTGTGAATATTTGAATGACTATTTTACAAACAATACAATTTTGTAAAAATTTCAATGTCTATAATTATATATACGTGTACTAGTTCATGCATGTAAATTTGGTCATGTCTATATCAGGCTTCTGTATAACCAACATTGAACTATAATTATTACAAAACTTTAATTCAATTTTGATTCGATATTTATTGATAATATTATAGTCAATATCACACCACATGCACGATTTAAGTTTCGAAGTATCTAAATATATACTTAAATGTGTTGGTGAAACAGACGTCTGACGAATGGTGTCATCTTAAATGAAAGTCATGCAAAATGTAATGTACAACATGAGACAAAAACTTTTCAAAAGCAAATGCTTCTAATATATTATGTGCTTTGTTTGTTTTTTTTACATATCAAAAAGAACTTTTTAAACAAATGACAGCTCAGCTAATTAATATATGTGTGTATGAGCAGTTAACACCCACATTCTGAGCATGTCTTATATTTAACCCATTAAAGCTACATATACTAAACGGAACCGCTAACCTGCCACTTTTGTATTTCCAATATCTTCTTTAAACTATTGAATAGCGCTATTACGAGTTTGTATACAACATATAATAGCAGACAAGTATGTACTGATGTTACATAGCCGAAAATGTTCTTTCTTAGTCAAGCCCAAATTTCAAAGAAATTGCCTTGACATTTTTTTGAGAAAATGCCTAAAATGTCAGGTACATAATATGTCAGGTGGCAGGTTAGCTGTTCAATTCAGTATAGATACTTTTTTTAATACAACAGTGATAATCATCTCTAATTATTTCTATCACTTTGGTGGATATTTTAACTGTTTCAAACAATTAGAATCCTTTGGGACTTGACATTAGTGTTTTACATGAGGTATACCCGGTAATATAAAAGGTCAAATTCATTTTTATGCTATCAGTATCAGATATATATAACTGAAATCATCAAATTGCAATAATTCTTTAATTTTCGACTAATTTGGAATATACAAGTTCACCATACTGACACTATGGTATATCAACAAACTAGAGTGCAGTGCTTGAAAGTCCCCAATCTACAACTGCAGCCGGGACGATAACAGGAGAAGCAAACATAAACGCACAAACACAACTTGAGCAACATTAGCTCTTGAGTATTAACAGGCAAAAAGAACCTTCAATACTAAGTATGCGTAAATTATTTCCAGATTAGCTGTGGTAATATAAAACATATACATACATCCTTTACACCATATATTCTCCGTTTCTCCTAATGTCCAATACAGTAAGGGACTCTGTTCAGTTCGTACAAGAAGTCTTCAAGTTTATTGTTCAAGGAGCTCAGTTCAGCCAAAGTTGTTTCATTTTCATTTTGTAAGTACACATTACAAAGAAACATAAAATCACATATCAAATCAACTGTCATTTTTTGAGATAAACAAAAATGCTTTATTTTTCAAAATCGGTTAAATATCTTAAGAATTATCACAAAAAGACAATTTTGCTGGGCAAAGTTTTATGCACATTTTGAGGGGTATGGGAATTTTGTGAAATAAAATCAGAAATATAATTATGCATGCATCTAATATGTGTCAAATGACTATATTAAAACATGATGGAGGTTTTGTCACAACATTTTATGTCTATCAGACTTCAGAAGTTATTGTAAAATATCTGAATGTCTTCTTTTCACTAACACTAAATTTGCAATGATTTTGTTCAGTCATTCTTTTTTAATGTAAAATTTGTTTTACTCCCAGAAAAAAAGATTGAATATATACCAAACAAACAGTTACCCACAAATAAAACAGTCACATATATTATTATTAGATTCTCTTTTTCTAGTTTATTTTATTCAGAAACAACAAGTACATTAATTGTCCTGAAAAACTACTGTGTATACACATACCATATATTTAAAAGGTTCATTATTTCACATGCATGAAATATAAATTAAAACTCTTAAAAAATAAAGGAAACAAAAACAATTTAGAAGTCAAATAAGCCTTCTGAAATCCATCAATTTGCAAAAAAAATGGGTTATTACACTATAACTTGTACATACATATATATAAAGGGTTCTTCATTATGTATAAAAATAAATTTTACTTTTTAAAAATTTCAAATATTTAAAAGAAAAAAGTCCTTTACAGTCATAGTAACAACTGCCGATTTTAGACCAACATGTAAACAAGTTTTAATATAAAAGAAGAAAATAAAACCAAAGATAAAATCTGAGTTCCAAAAAATATATGAAATTATAGCCAATACAACAATAAATATTGAGAAGTTACAAGTTCAGACATTGGTAAATATAAGGCGACAAACAAGCGGGTGGTAATTCTTGAAAACAACCTCGATTTACAGCATGTCCACATTTACCAATGATAACCACTTTTACCACAGCCTGCGTAAAGCTTATATTCTAAATTATGGAATCATTGTGTTAGTCACCGGTATACGTACATGTAGAATAAAATCATAACTTAAAACCACATCACAGACATGTACATTTTTATAATGCACAGAATTTCCGATATTTGATATAATTATCACAACCATCTCTCTCCTACTTCTTTCTCTTTTGTTCCTGTCTAAACTTCATATCTTTATCCAGTTTGTTTCTCTCTCCTTGCACCTCTCTATTAATCTTCTCCCTATATATCTTTTGTGTTCCTATATTTAATGCAACAAAACCAATCTCTCTTTCAATTTCTATATCTCTTGTTCTCTTTTGCCTCTCTCTAGTAGTCACTCACTAGTTTTCTTCTTCATTTCTTTATGTTCCTATGTTAAAATCAATGATGCTTCCTGTTTAATAGGACTTTTCCATTTATGCCGCCTCTCTTTCTCTCCCTTTCTCTCTTTCTTTCTCTCAGTTTCTCCTACTTTTTTTCACTCCTTCTATCACAGGATTATTTATAAATTTACATAAATTATAATATATATGGAACGTGTGAGCATGACATGGATTTCAAATGATTATATTATATAATCTTATATATATCTACAATTGCTATAAATAAGCTCTAACCATGAGAAAAAAAACACTTGATATAGTAAAGCAGTTCTAACTATTTACAATATCAAACCATTGAAATATGATACAACGAAACATGCCAATATAACTAGTTTTGTTATACTATTCTATTCTAATTATGCATTGGGAGTAACAATATATTTTCATGGAAGGGTGGGGCAAAATTGTAAGATATACTAACATGTACATTCTTTAAAGATTCCCATAGTATACCATTCCCTTCCCTTCCCTAAAACAGCCCATTCTCTTGGATCCACACAGAATAGGACATTAAAGTAACACATAGCTATGTTGAATTAGATACATGTATCATATACCAATTTGATCTTTACACCTATGAATGAATGAATGAATGAATGAATGAATGAATGAATGAATGAATGAATGAATGAATGAATGAATGAATGAATGACCCACATGGAAATATTCATCTCAAAGTAGTGCTATCTGAAAAGTCATTAATTATTTCAGTTTTAATAGAACTCGTGGTGTCATGTTAATAAATATCTTTTTTAAAACAATCTTTTGAAACTAATCAATATTTCTTTGAATGCTTTTTTTTCTATCATAGACAAACAGATAAAAAAATTGGTAAAAAATATTTTTTTCATTTTTCTGTCATGCATGACCGCAAATGTGCAAAACCATTTACTACAATAATGTCACTTACACAAAAATAATAATAATAATAAAGTTCTGCAAACATACTTGGTACATGCAATACGAAATTTATCTTTATTTCATGTAGGTAATATTGTTTTATGAAAATTCAACCAGGCCCCTGTTTTACCAACATATTCAAGTGTATATGTATACACTTAAAAACAATGAAACCCATCCACATGATTATGATATATAAGACTGGTTCTAGAAATTTTTTTAGTTTCATTGAATAAAAGGTATAAAAGTTACCAGCCAAAATTAATCATTTAATCAAAACTTAAGAAAATGTTGGTAAAATAGTATCCTAGCTGTGGGTCTCTTTAACTAGCAACTATGTTTAAAACAAGCAATATAAAACAATAAACAAGCGCAATTCAAACAAGCCATGCTAAGCAGGCACCAAAGAAATGTAAGTATAAAATATCACCTTTACAAGGCAAAAAAAATACTGTAAAAAGTGTAACATTTAAAAATAAGTCATATATATATATATATAATAAAGATTATGTTACAACTACGAATATAGTTATATACAGATGATACCAACTTTCACCGTCAATATAATTTTATATTGTGTTATACAAAACAAAGTAACACATACATGTTAATGATACTACATATATATATATATATTCAAACTACACATATGTTATATTTCATAATTAATTATGTTACATTATACACGAGTGACAATAATTATGTACTTGAGTGTCATTCTGTTTATGCATGTATATTTTACTACACATTCCTGTATGATACTACACACTATGCTTCAGCAACTACACATTTGTTACACAACATATTATGCTACATGTCCGTGATACTACATATAAATCATGCTACACACCAGTAACACCTATGTTATAAAAATACAGTAAAGTCCTAAGTGTATACATGAGTATTTGAATGTGTAAAATGTCCAGTATTTTCCATATACTATTGACCGTCTGCATACGCATCTTACAAGACATCAGTCTTTCCTTTGTCTGTAAGATTTTAGATAGAATCAATCCAGAAGTTTTTTTAATTTTGTGTCTTAAACTTTCTTAAAAAAAGAATATTGATGAATATTGTAGTATTTCCTTTTAAAACTGTCATAACATTAAACAGCTGGTTTGCTTTGCTTTATTTTACAGGCCTTACATTTTCCTTTAAGTTTAAGATCAACAATTTTTTTTGACAATTTCTGTATCAATTATAAAGGTATACCTATAACTACGTGTAACAAACAACAGACAATGCGGAACTGAGATTAACTGTGGCAGCTGTAAGAATGTTGAATATAATATCAGTTAAAAAAATGTTTCAAAAATAACGAAACCCATGTCAAAAGTTACATTGATTTAAATCTACCATACAACGTTAGAATTACATGGATGAATTCTTGAGTGTATATATTTCAAAAAGGTTAAGGATTAATAATAAGAATAGTACATGCAAAATTTTCGAACTGATGATGGTAGCAAATTTGTCTTTATCTCTATCTGTAGCATATTGCTTTATACACATTTGGACAAGATTTCATTTAGAACAAGAGCGCCAGAATGGCACTTAATCGCTCACCTGTGGCAGAGGAGACAATGCCAAAGAAGGCAAATTTTGCAGGTGCTAGAGTGGACATAAATTCATATACCATAATGTTATTTTTGTTGATTCAAGGACCACAACACCCAACATTAATTCTCCAATTAGGCCAGTTCAATAGCTTGTCTAAGATAGTATGGTCACATAACAACTGTATAAGTTTAATGATGATCAAATATAAACTGTTAGTGCTAGAGTGCACACAACATCAAATACTCACATTTTTTGACAATTCAAGGGCCATAACTCTGACAATATTTAAGTTCAATAACTCGTTCAATATATTATGGATACATAATAACTGTGTAAGTCTGTCAAAGATTAAATGAAAACTGCAAGTGCTACATACACACAAGGTCAAATAGTGCAATTTTTGAGGATTCAAGGGCCATAATTCAGACATAAATTAACCGATTAGGCCAGTTTAAGAACTTGTCCAAGATGTTATGGTTATATAACAACTGTGTAAGTTTAGCGAAAATCAAATGAAAAATGCTGGTGCTAGAGTGCACACAAGGTCAAAAAGTGCAGATTTAGACAATTGAAGGGTCATAACTCTGACATTAATATTCCAATTTGGCCAGTTAAACAACTTGTATGAGATATTACGGTTAAATAACTACTGTGTAAGTTTGATGAGGATCAAATGAAAAATGCTGGTGCTAGAATACACACAAGGTCAAACAGCACATTTTTTAATGTTAAAAGGGCCATAACTCTGACATTAATAATCCGATTTGGCCAGTTCAAGAACTTGTTCAAGATATTATGGTTATATAACTACTGTGCAAGTTTAGTGAAGATCAAATAAAAAAATGTGGGTGCTAGAGTGCACACAAGGTCAAATAGTGCAGTTTTTAATGTTTCAAGGGCCATAACTCAGACATTAAAAATTCGATTTGACCAGTTCAAGAACTTGTCCCGAGATATTATGGTTATATAACTACTGTGTAAGTTTGGTGATAATCAAATGAAAAATGTGGGTGCTTGAGTGCACATAAGCTCAAATAGTGCATTTTTTAATTTTTCAAGGGCCATAACTTTCGCATTATTGTTCGATTTGGCCAGTTCAAGAACTTGTCTGAGATATTATTGTTATATAACTACTATACACAATGTAAGTTTTGTGAAGATCCAATGAAAAATGCAGGTGCTAGAGTGCACACAGCATAAAAGTTAACGGACGGACGGATGACAGACAACATGCGATCAGAATAGCTCACCTTGAGCTTTGCTCAGGCGAGCTTAGAAAATGTGCTGTAGTGAAAATTTGACATTTAAATGTCCAGCTGTAGCTGGTAATATACAGATAATACATAAGCTCTTTGTTAATGAGTATACACAGTCTTGATAATTTTTTATGTTTGTTTTTCTAAAAAACAAAGAAAAAACATCTCGATACCATGTGTAGAAAAACGTTTGAAACAGGAAGTAATATTGGATTGGTTAATACAAACATACTTCCACTATAGCATATGTGAGTATATATATATATATATATATATATATACTTGATTTAAATTCTTGCCGAGATCTTTAATACAGTATTTGTCACATAAATACAGAACAACCAAAAATGAGAGACTAGAATGAACATGGTTAAACACAAAACAGTCGTCTCTTATTTGTAGTCTACATTTGAGATGTGGTGGATTTGTAATAACGAGGCATTGATACAAACACATCCATCTGCTTGAACAGGTATGGACAAAGGTTAAGACAGATGTTCAGAACAGATATCATCATCAACATCACGTTCGTCTGGTAGGTATAGACTACGCTGTTGCAGAGAGAATCTGGACATTGTCAGCATCACCTCCATCTGCAGTTACTGTCTTGTATTCCATCCCTGCGTAGTGTTTTGGACTGTCTCTCTTCCTTTTGTTAATAACAGATCGCCTTATAGCAAATACAGCAATACCTGCATTGAAAAAGTACAGATTGTTGTATGTATCATAATATATACATACCAGGAACTCAGTAATTATAAATACTTGATTAAAAGCATGACAAAATTAAGCAAACTAGAAAAAAATAAATAAAAACTAGCGGACCAGAATATTTACGCAAATAGAACTTCCTACAGACATGAATGGTTAAGCAAAAATTGCGCAAACAAAATTCAATATTGTTGGTGCAATTTAACTGTATTTGAAAACTTCATAGAAATGTTCATATAACTCTAAATAAACCAACAAACTATATGCACAGCAACAATCCTTGCTAGTCCTTAAAGGTAGTGTATCAGGATAAGATACTAGAAATGTCTAAAAAAAATAAAATAAATATCAAAATGGATAAATATTAAAAATAATTACACTATCATTAATGAATATAATATGAATGGTTTGGTATGTCAAATCCACCAAAATGTGACAAAATCAATATTTAAATTGGAGTGAAACGAAATCTGCATTCTAAAAGTAGTTAAATAATGCTTGACAACCTTCACATCATCATTCAGAGTCTTTCTAATATAAAACAATTTTTACTATGTGTTAACCTGTACAACTGATCAAATTGAAATCAAAACGAAACCAGGTGACTCATTTAATGTCATGTCTAAAAATATGTTGCAACTTTAAGTAGGAAATCTCTTTTAGTCTAACCTAAGTGTGTAGCCTAAAGTTAGAAAATCCCTTTCCAATAAATTATTTTGGCATGTTTTAATAGATATCCTTTGGTAAAAACAATTTTAAAATTTTGAAAAATCTTGATTTATTCCCTTTAATGAACAGTTTAGAAGCAGTTGTGCTACAATGTCACTTACTGGTTTTACTTTATTAATTTCTTGGATTCTGTAAATGTTATTAATTTTAATAGAAGAAAAATGTATTTCCACAGTAACACCAAAGCTTATGAGAACTGTCCGCTGCCATGTGTTTGCAATAAATCACTTCCTTGCTTTCTATGATAAATATCTTACCAGCAATTAGTATTCCTACAGCTACACCAATACTTATGAGAACTGTTCGCTGCCATGTGTTATTAGCCATAGAAGACCCAGTGCGTGAAGTAGACATATTTTCCTCGTTAAACCAACTTGGGACAAAACAGTTGTCTTCCTTACAACAGCACAGCGTTGACTCGATATGTGTATCAGGGTCCTAAAATTCAATCAAGATTAGATATGCTCATTTGCAATAATTCATAATTTCAACGCCGGGACCAATAAGCTCAGTCATTAGCACGTCTGAATATCAATCCAGGGGTCGTGAGTTTGAATCCCGGCTCGGCCCAGCCTCTGTGATGATTGAAATACGACATTGCATCTCATTATCATTCTCCTCTCACTGCTGATTCAAGTGGGAAAGTTATAAGTTACTTGAGGAGATGAGGTGTGCATGTTAAGTACTGATTAACCTTCTAGGATCCCAGGAAACAATGGTTAGATTAACTGATCGTCTGTTTGCCCTCGATGGCATAAAAATGATGCTAAATATTCAATCAATCAATCAATCATAATTTCAACATATACACACCAGACTGCTAATTGTGCTCTTTAATGTGTTTTACCCGATGAATATGACATCTTAAGATAAAGTCAAACCTGTTTTCATCAGCCAGTTGAGGGAATTAGCAAAAATGGCCTTTTAAGACAGGTTGTTGCTTAAAACATGTTAATATGCTCTGAAAGCATAGAAACAGGAAATAGTAAATGTGGCTTGTTAATAGAGGTGACCTCATACACAGGTTTGACTGCACATAAAAATATTTTTTTATTTTTAAAAATAACAAAGACACAATTGTTTACCCTTTTCACGGTACATGAGCCCTGGTTGGCATTAGTGAGATTCCTGGTAGCACAGAAGTGTGTGTAATCACACCCGAATTCTTCTGAAGTGATAGTTAAAGTTCCATCTTGATCTTTCTTCTCCACTTTTCTCATACACCATGTATCCTGGTGGGGGCAGATCTCCATCTCAATGTATCCTTTGGACAAATAAATACATGAACATGTTTTACACTAAACTTTGCCATAAATCAATACAAATCCATTGTTTCTCTTTCGTAAGGAAAGAAGACAATAATCTTACTGGCAGTGGCAATGAATTTTTGGAATATCCCTCATACAATGAAACAAATGTTAACTTCCATTGAGGTCAATGATTGAAATTATTCTTCAGGAATGACTACTGACCAGAAATAGACACTATCTACCTTAATGAAAGTAAATAAAAACTATCAACCTCAATGAATAGATGCTATCAACCTCAATGAATAGACACTATAGACCTCAATGAATACTCTATCAGCCTCAATGAATAGACACTATTGACCTCAATGAACAGACAATATCAACCTAAATGAATATACTAGACATTATTAACCTCAATGAATAGACACTATTGACCTCAATGAATAGACACTATTGACAACAATGAATAGACAATATCAACCTCAATGAATAAACACTATCAACCTCAATGAAAGTAAATAGACATTATTATATAGCATCATGAATGCTTCAATCTGATTGGTTGAAACCAGAACTAATCGGGTCAAATAAAATTAACTATTTACCACTTATTCCTTCAAAACTGAACTATTGACCACTTATTCTGCCTAAACCGGTTTCACCTGGTTACTGGGTCAATAGTTTAAATGAAACGTTCTTCTGTTCTTATGTTGATAGTCCATTAAAACTCCATTTGCTCTACTCAATAAAACAACTGTTACAGTTAAACTGAACTGTTTATTATATTCTGTAAATTAAAACTGACACTGAAGTACCAACTTTTTAACGCTAAAATATAATTAAACTATTTTCCACAACTGACATGTTTATATAATGACGTCAGGTTGTATACATATTGGCGTTGATGACGTTATTTTGATCAAGAGCAGATCCAGCATGTAGTTAAATACTGGTGACATTGTACTTTTAATAGTTGGAAATATTTTAAGTCAGAGAATATATGAAGTTTAGGAATGTAACCCTTATGGTTGAACTTGCTAGTGGAGAACAGACATACAAAGGCTACGATAAAAATTAATATGCTTTTCACTCCTCTGTTATAAACGCAGTGAAAGTATAAATGAAATGAGGTGAAAACTTCTAATACATTTGTATGTAATACGACTTCTTGACATACCTTTTTTATTTTTATTCAATATAATAAAACAACTATCTTCCTTTTTAACGAATGATGGTTAAAATTATCTATCCTCGAAAAATGACTATTGACCCAAAGCAGAAAACTATTGACCGAGACGCAGTCAAGGTTAATAGTTTGCTGCTTTGGGTCAATAGTCATTTTTTCTTGGATAAATGATTTTAACCATTGACCGTTAAAAAAGTAGATGGTTGTATACTATCAACCACAATGAAAATAAATAGACACTGTGGACCTCAATGAAAGTAAACATACACTATCAACCTTAATGGAAGTAAACAGACACTATCATCTCAATGAAAGTAAAAAGACACTATCATCTCAATGAAAGTAAATAGACACTATCATCTCAATGAAGGTAAATAGATGCTATCATCTCAATGAAAAGTAAATAAACACTATCGACCTCAATGAAAGTAAGCAGACACTATCATCTCAATGAAAGTAAATAGACACTATCGACCTCAATAAAAGTAAATAGACACTATCATCTCAATGAAAGTAAATAGACACTATTGACCTCAATGAAAGTAAATAGACACTATCATCTCAATGAAAGTAAAAAGACACTATCATCTCAATGAAAGTAAATTGACACTATCGACCTCAATGAAAGTAAATCGACACCATTGACCTCAATGAAAGTAAATAGACACTATAATCTCAATGAAAGAATATAGACACTATGATCTCAATGAAAGTAAATAGACACTATCATCTCAATGAAAGTAAATAGACACTATCATCTCAATGAAAGTAAATAGACACTATCATCTCAATGAAAGTAAATAGACACTTCGACCTCAATGAAAGTAAATACACACTATTGCCCTCAATGAAAGTAAATAGACACTATCATCTCAATGAAAGTAAGAAGACATTATCATCTCAATGAAAGTAAATAGACACTATCATCTCAATGAAAGTAGAAAGACACTATCTTCTCAATGAAAGTATAAAGACACTATCATCTCAATGAAAGTAAATATACACTATCATCTCAATGAAAGTAAATAGACACTATCGACCTCAGTGAAAGTAAATAGACACTATCATCTCAATATATGTATATAAACACTCTCACCTCAATGAAAGTAAATAGACACTATCAACATTGAAAGTAAATAGACACTACCATCTCAATGAAAGTAAACATACACTATCAACCTTAATGTAAGTCAATTGACACTATCATCTCAATGAAAGTAAATAGACACTATCAACCTTAATGTAAGTCAATTGACACTATCATCTCAATGAAAGTAAATAGACACTATCAACCTTAATGGAAGTCAATTGACACTATCATCTCAACGAAAGTAAATAGATGCTATTGACCTCAATGAAACTAAATACATACTATCGACATCAATGAAAGTAAATAGACGCTATTGACCTCAATGAAAGTAAATTGACACTATCGATCTCAATGAAAATAAATAGACACTGCGGACCTTAATGAAAGTAAACATACACTATCAACCTTAATGGAAGTCAATTGACACTATCATCTCAATGAAAGTAAATAGGCACTATCATCTCAATGAAAGTAAATAGACACTATCAACCTCAATGAAACTAAATAGATGCTATAGACCTCAATGAAAGTAATAGACGCTATTGACCTCAATGAAAGTAAATTGACACTATCGATCTCAATGAAAATAAATAGAAGCTATGAGCCTCAATAAAAGTAAATAGACACTATCATCTCAATGAAAGTATACAGACACTATCATCTCAATGAAAGTAAATAGACACTATCGACCCTAATGAAAGTAAATAGACGCTTTCGACCTCAATGAAACTAAATAGACGCTATCGACCTCAATGAAAGAAAATAGACGCTATTGACCTCAATGAAAGTAAATTGACACTATCGACTTCAATGGAAGTAAATAGATGCTATCGACCTCAATGAAAGTAAATAGACGCTATCGACCTCAATGAAAGTAAATAGACACTATCAACCTCAATGAAACTAAATATACGCTATCAACCTCAATGAAAGTAAACAGACACTATTGACCTCAATGAAAGTATATAGATGCTATCGACCTCAATGAAAGTAAATAGACACTATTGACCTCAATAAAACTAAATAGACACTATCGACCTTAATGGAAGTAAACAGATATAATATTTTAGGTAACATACCATGTATGTTGTTTGTGTTAGGGTCTGTCTTAGTCTTGTAACAGGTATGATCATGTTCTCTTGACTCCTTAATACCATGGGTATTACAATTATTTTTTGAGTCACAGCAGTACAGTGTCCCGGACTGTTCCTTATATCTAGCCTAAAACAAACAGTATTAAACATAATATGATACCAAGAATAGGTTTCACTCACATTAATTTAGATAGTCAAATACTTAAAAACTGAAAACATGCAGAAATATATACTGACTGTTTAAAGGGAGTATATCAGGCAAAAAAACGCTATAAATTTCTTAAAAATAAAAATCGTTTTAAAATGGTTAAAATACATCTCATTATCATTAATAGATAAAATCCGAATGGCTTAGTATGTAAAATGTATAAAAATGTGACAAAATCGCTATATGAATCTGAGTGGTAAACTTGAATTGAAATCCCCATTCTAAAAATAGACAGCACTTAAATACTGCTAGACAACTTTCACATTGTCATTCAGACTCTTTCTAAGATGAAACATGTTTAACTACTGTAAACCTGTATAACAGATCAAATCAAAATCAAAATGATATCACTTGACTCATTTAATATGTCACAAAATATATTGCAATTTTATGCGGGAAATCTATTTTAGTCTAACCTAGGCACGTAGCCGAGGTTAGGAAATCCCTTTTCAATATATTATTTTGGCATGTTTAAATAGATAGTCTTATGGCAATATGGGGTCAGTGAATATACATAGGCATAATATATTGGGAAAAAATGTTTATAGTCAATATTAAAATTTTGAAAAATCCTGATAAATTTCCTTTAAACAAACATTTTCTTAAGTTTTACATACATAAATACTTAAAAACTCAATTTTGACTAGATAAATTTATTGTATCAATATCAATGAAATCACATGCAGTTTTACTGAAACCAGTCTAAAATCATGATCGTGATTAAATACTAAAGAATATTCACCGTTACAACACTGTTTTCCCCTATTGAAGGAACCAGCCCCTATTCCCCCAAATCTTAAAAAAAACACATAGACTGATATATACATGTACATTTATATTCACTCAGTTGCAGAGCATTAGCCTTATAAAATAATGGTTATTGTTTACTCAGTACTGAATACAGCCTAAACCAAATAACTTGCTTGTTACGTACCATATAACCCTGCAACATTTGTTTTCCTTCACACAAGTTGTGCATGTCGCAAGTGTATATCACGGTGTAAGTCTCAGCCGTGGAGTCCTCCCCTCCTTCAGTCAGCTTATTTGTAATCGAATGCTTAAATGCCATACAGTGATATCCAGGTTGTTCTTCAGGCAATGCTGACTTGTTTCCAGACGTGTCAGTGTTTGGAAGAACTTTTGTAGAAAAGCTATTTGCTAGTTGTTTCTCCCCTGTTGCACAGGACATGTTTTTCCAGCCAGACAACTCATCTTCTGTTCCAGACCAACAGTACTGTACATTTGGTTTAACTGTAGCTGTTGCATCAAGAGTCGTACTATAAAAGTCAGAGAACAAAAAGAAACTTTTAATGACGAAACAGCAACTGGATAAATTTTCACTAACACTACATATTACATATCTACAATACATGATGCAAATATACATGAAGTTAGAATGACCTAATGTATGAGCTGACCCTTAATTTCATTTTAGAAAGGGGCACAACTCCTGTCAATGGTTAAAAAGCGTCACATTTTGCATATTTTTGGTTGATATTTATTAATGATAAAGAGATGCTTTTTTAACCGTTTTGATAATTATTTTATTTTTAAAGACTTTCATACAGTTTTATTCTGATACTCTCCCTTTAAGACAGAGCTGCCCCTCTTGATGAACTGTTACCATTATTACTGATGTTTGTCCCACCCCATAGATTACCCAACATCTTAGATTCAAAATCATTTTTACAGAACGTTTCTTGCAATAAGATTATATCAAAGCCTTTTTTATGCAGCCTGTGGAATATCTTCTTAAACTTTTTGTTTTCCCTTTGGCCATTATTTAACATTGATTGAGTAAATTGTAAAAGACATTCTTAAGTGAATGTAAAAAATTATTTCTTTATTGGTGCAAAAAATGAGCATATATATGCATACATATAATAACATACATGTGTACACATACATACCCATTTGCATACATACACATCTAAACACAAACAAGCATTCATTTATACACATATCCATAAAGAATGGTAAAAAGGTGATATACAAATACTGTATATTAATTAATACATTTTATTTTGTTTTACATTTCAAGTCACCAATGTGGATGTTTAAGTGTTATTCTCCTTGTGCACTTTAGCAATGGAGTGGTCATTTTCTTTTAATCAGAAACTCCATCCAAGAAGAAGAAGATAAGTTGCCATACAAATTCATATTAAGGACATTCAACGATTTATTAATATGAATTAGGTAAATAGCGAGCAAATAGGTAGATATTCACATTGTACAAAAACAATACATAATATGAGATAAGTATTAACTAATTCTTACTACCGTATATCGTCGGCCATAAGGCGAGTCGGGCCATAAGTCAAGGGGACTTTTTGACCTTCAGATCTCAGTTTTTTGCATTGACCCTTCCTTAAGTCGACCCAGAATTTTCGAAAAGGAAGTGGGTGAGATTTGGGTCACCTAAATATTAAAATTCCTACAGTAGCGATTGCCTGCACTCACAACTGACCTTACACCAGTATACGTTCATGTACCGTTATCGAATCAACGGCAAATATGATGCCGACAAACAAATGCAGTCTTCTGTTGAATATTTGGTATATTCTGTAATCCGTGGATAAGTGTCACCACATATGTGGGAATGCAAATTGCAATAATCGGTTACTTCTGACCCAAATATCCCAAGGCAATTTTCGGCATATATGTTTACACCCCGTGCCAACATCGTATAGGTTGCTAGGCAACGCAATCGTTCGGCTGACCAAGATCAAGGTTTCCCTTGCATAGAGTTAAAACATCAAGCGTCTAATTGAAACCGATCATTTTTTTCAACTGTCAATCAGAGTTTTCCATGAACAAAGTAACTTTCCACGTATGACGTAATCATCCTTTGTGTTTGCGAGATGCATAGTTGATTGACAAGAGTGTAATTCAATTCTGCACTTTGGTGTCATTGTTCATATAGACTGTTGCTGAAACTGAAATTCGACGTTCAAAACTTCAGTAGGAGCTGACCGTTGGTAAAAAAAATCATCACTCGGGACTAGGACGGGGCCATAAGTCGAGTAGGGATTCAGAGAGTGATTTTGGAGTCTGAAAAATTCGACTTATGGCCGACGATATACGGTATGTGCTGAAAAAACAGCACACAGATAAAATGACTGCGAAGAAGAAAATATCCTTTGTTTCATGCAAAATTAACAATTTTATCTTCTTGTTTTTGTTATTATTTTCAATGATTTGGGTTCGGCATATCACACTTTTTATCAAAAAATGGCAAATATTGCCAAAAGTAAACTATACCCAACTTGGCATTTTTATATAATTTTGATAGTTTCTTATTAATATGCAAAGGCTATTGCAATATGATTGAAGTTAGTGCAATAGAACACCACAATCAATATTACACACGTTTGCCTTTTACTTGCAGCTGCCATTTGGCCGTGTCAGTTGGACATTGGGCGGGTTTTTAACGGCTGGGTTTTTTATAATAAAACTGCTGGGTTTTAGATACTATTCTTGTAATTTATCGGCAGCATTATTTATCTTTGTGAACATTTTGTTTATATTTAAAGTGGTATATTGTGTTTTATTATATAATATATTTTATACATATATATCAGTATAGCTTTCAAAATAACTGTTTATGATTCAAAATAAAAAATGAATTTGTAAAACAAGATTTCTTAAGAATTCTTACATTTTATGTAATCAAACTAATATCAGTCTATATATCTGAGTGTTCCAAATCACCCATAAAAACAGAGTTGTCATTTCTGATTTTCAATGTTAGTATATATCTCTATATTGTTTATTTCTGTTTTGTTTTCAAATCTTACATGTTACCATATGAGCTTGCATACTCGCGAATGCATGACTTTGTTTGAATTTGCTCGCTATTAGTAGGATAAATTGTATATTGGCCATGGACTTTGTCAATTTCTAAAATGATATCGTTCTCATGATAATATTTCAATTTCGATCACTTAATACTGAAAAAATACAGTTGTAAACTACCATGAACTGTTAAAACAAAACAAAAACGAAAATAATTTTCCATCTTCAATTTACCGCGAAAACACATGTCAACACGAAACGAAGTTCATCTTCTTTGCAACCTAGAATTTGTGTAGGGCAAAAGAAACGATAAGAAGACATTAACAAGTTATCCATAATATTTACTTACCAAAACGTCAATAGAATCTCGGTAACGAATAAAACAACTGGTAGTACGTCTGACAAAACAGGAAGTGTTTGTTTGGAAACCATCTTGAAAATAACGCTCACATCATTTAAAAAGATATTACATGGGGTAATGAAGACACACATATGCACTTTTATCATAAATGTGTCAATCAAAATATATGAAAATATAAAAATTGTAAATGCGTGTTTTTGTCAAAATGATATCATTAATTGGAAAATAGATATTTACAAAGATATAAGCGACTTACTTCCAGTTTCACAATTTTCATTTTTGAAGAGAAATACTCAAAGATTAGAGTGAATCTGTGATATTGTTACGCTCGGTTGACAAAATACTTAACGATGGCATCTGGAGAAAATACACACATACACGGAGAGATTGTTGTAGGTCCTATAAGTTTCCTGTAGCGAAATATCATAACGAGTGGGTCAACTTATTTCAACCAGGATTACATTACTCTGCTGGGCCGCGTTCACTACGGTTAAACGTTCAATTTCTTTGCAAACGTTTAAAAATATAAGTCAGCGCTGAATGACTTTACTCTCTTTGCTCCTCCTCCTTTCGATCATAATTTCAGTTACTATCCATTACCATGTGCGTTTCAGGTTCAGGCTTATCTAGCATGCGTGACTCATGTAAACAAACTTTAATGCACAGTTCAAAAGAGGAAACTTGTATACTAACAATATATACTACATGTGTATTAATTTTTTTTATACACTGTACTAAAATAATAACTGATTGATACTTTTCGACAGCGCTCATATTTCATGGGTCCGGTCTAATTCAAATATCGGAAATTATAGTGAGTTTGATGTTAAACAATAGTATTTTGCACCAGATATGATCCACAATATTTGCAAGTATTACTATTATTCAAGTTTTTTATTGAATTTCAAGGAGGAAAGTACTTGTTAGCAGCTTAAACATCTATCAAACTTCCAAAAATTATTGAGTAACACAACTCTGTAAAACATCAGTGATCAACAATTATTGTTGTATTCTGGGCTGGAAATGAAACACCTTGTATTGAACATCGTACAATTACAATACAGATATATCTAAATAACTTCAATATTTTGTTTTAGATGGAGAACTCTCTGTCAACAGGAACAAAGCCGAAAGTACAGAAAGATGGACAGTACAGTGATCCTTTGTTCAAAAAGCTTTCTAAAATTAATGGTGAAATTAATAAATTACCCAAGAATGAGTTACAAAGGAAACTCAAAGATAAAGGATTAGATTCAAGGTAGAATACAGTTGATCAATATATATATAAAAAGTGTAAATTTGAAATATTTTCAGTATAACTGGTGTCATTAGTGGAAACAGTATTGATATCCACATGTGAATACAATATCATTACTAATATATTTTAAAGTGATGTGTCAATACTTCAAAACATTTTTTTTTCTAATGCGGTTAAACGCCATTTTCAACACATTTCAGATTATATATGACATTTCCAGTATTATTGATGGAGGAAGATTTATGAATGAATCTGAATAGAACCACCATCCTTCCGCAAGTAACTGGCAAACTTTCTCACATAAAGTTTTTGAAGCGAGAGGGACTTGAACCTAAACCTTACCAGTGAGTGGTAAACTGATCTTGAGATGGCAACTTAGACCACTTGGCCATGGAGGACCCTCAAAACAATTTAAAAAGAGCTTTGTTATAAATTTACAAGTGAGATGCTAAAATTTATTCTCCAACTTTCCATTATCATCATCTTTTTCTCTTTTTCTAACACCAGAAACATTCTCATATGTCTTCAACTCTTCTTCATTTTGCAGTATTTATTGTATATTTTTTTAGTTTATCCTGATTGCAAAGTAAGCTCAGAGCTTACCATTTCTTGGCTAGAACCAATACTGGGTGTTTGAGCTGAGCTGAGCTGAGGATCGAGCCCAAGATCTATGGCGTGAGTCATCAACTCCCCTCCATTACACTACACCACTACTTTGGACAGTTGTTGATAAATTGTATTTTCTTCAAATAGAGGTGTAAAAGAAGTTCTCAAGAAACGGTTGAAGAACTATTATAAGCGGAGAAAGTTGATGAAGAGCAAAATTCGAGCTGTTGGCGGCACCAAGTATGATTATCTGGCAGTCATAGACTTTGAAGCAACCTGTGATGAAAACAATACCAGATACAGACATGAAATTATAGAATTCCCAGTCATTCTGGTGGATGTCGAAAAAATGGAAATAGTTAGTTTCTTTCAATTTAAAAGAAAACAGCATCAGTACCTGAGTTGTCCTTTCTTGTCAATCATGTCAACTTGATTGTTTTAGTAAAATTTGGTACCTTAATGTTTTAAAGATAATTGTGATGCTCTTTTTTTCTTTTTTAACCAATCTTAATTAATTGCATGATGAAAAAGTCTGATTTGAACAATAGCTAATACCTTAAAAAAAAGATTGTTTGCTGTGTACTCCTATCTACTCAGTAATTAATTGAAGCCATCCAAACTTTTAATTGACTTTCTGTCCATTTTTGTTTAAAATCAAAATCTGGCAAAACATAAACATTTTAGCTACCTACCTATACTCACGTGAAAAATACTGGGACATAGCACAGCAACAAACATTTTTAAGGCTGGCGTGAGATTAATAAATGAGCATTTATTTGAGAAAAAATATTAACACATAAGTCCTATTCAGAAAAACAGAACATTTATCATTCATATATATAAGATCACTTCTAAAGAAATGAGAAAGAAATAGTTTTCCAAGATTCTATAAATAACACTATGCATGTATTGATATATTTAGTATATTCATAGAATCTCAACCTCTCAAGCAAACATTCTTTACAGTAATTAACTGATGTTTTTTAAGATGTTTGGATAAGTCCAGAAGTTACTTAATATTTTGATTACAAGAACAAGTGTTGTAGAGCGCATGGGTCAGTCTCAGAGCGTGGTCAGAAGGTCGTGAGTTTGATCCTCCACAATGGCTATGTGTGGTGTTCTTGAGCAAGACACTTTTCCCCATATGCTTAGTACTGGTTCTAACCATGAAAACTTTGAGCGGGATTTGTCTAAGTTGTAAGAACTTGTTTCACAATCGAAGTAAAATAAATAATATTAAACTAAGTGTATCTGGCAAAGCACTGATGAATCATTACTGATATAGTACACTAGGTTTAAAGGGATTATATTCGCAAGTAACACATACACGCTTTTAATCCAGACTTTTCCTGTATGCAGTGTGCACAAAATAATGCTTATGTATTGACGTATAACCTTTATTTACTTGAAAGTTATCAAATTAACACTAACTGAATATTGGCCAAAACTTTAATACGTCCCACAATAAAGTATTGCGCAATGTTTACATTGAACTCCGTAAACTTCCTGAACAAAGCCTCGAAAACGAGATCGGGAACGAGTCTTCACGATGTTATCCGATGATTGATTGGAAACCCGAAAGCGGTTCATTGGAAATGTTGATTGTAAACAAAAACAAAAACACGGCTTCAGGAACCCGATGTTTGTAATAAAGAGGTTATGCAATTAGACATTTTATCTCTAAGTTATAAGTGTATTTTCATGCTGGGTGTATGTATTTAGGACAGGGAATTGACGGTAATATGCCAATATAATCCCTATAAGGGTTCGGACACAGTCTAGTGAACTTTGTTCTGTGATCATGAGTCTCCCATATCTCTGTATGTGGGAAAGTAGTCTTTGTTATGCCGACATTAGTTGTGTCACGTACTGGTTAATCACCTAGCGTATCCAAGGAACAATGATTACATTTAATGCCTGCCAATAAGTAACTGAAATACGGAGATGAGCTCAAGTACTGGTTAACCTTCCAGGATCCTAGGAAACATTGGTTAGGTTAACTGATCGTCTTTTAGTTCTCGATGGCATAAAAATGATGCTAAATATTCAATCAATCAATCATTGTCATACAATGGCAAATTGAAATTAAATCCATGTAATCTGTTATCCTTTTCTTCTTTCAACATTTACAGGTTGACAAGTTTCATGAATATGTGAGGCCATATGTAAACCCGAAACTGACAGATTTTTGTACACAACTAACAGGAATAACTCAGGTTTGTAACTTTCTCATACTGTTAAGTATAACTTATTGTACACAACTAACAGGAATAACTCAGGTTTGTAACTTTTTCATACTGTTAAATACAACTTATTGTACACAACTAACAGGAATAACTCGGGTTTGTTATTTTCTCATACTGTTAAATACAACTTATTGTACACAACTAACAGAAATAACTCCGGTTTGTAACTTTCTCATACTGTTAAATACAACTTATTGTACACAACTAACAGGAATAACCCAGGTTTGTAATTTTCTCATACTGTTAAATACAACTTATTGTACACAACTAACAGGAATAACTTACATGTAAGTTTGTAACTTTCTCATACTGTCGAATACAACTTATTGTACACAACTAACAGGAATAACTCAGGTTTGTAACTTTCTCATACTGTCGAATACAACTTATTGTACACAACTAACAGGAATAACTTGGGTTTGTAACTTTCACATACTGTCGAATACAACTTATTGTACACAACTTACAGGAATAACTCGGGTTTGTTACTTTTTCATACTGTTGAATACAACTTATTGTACACAACTTACAGGAATAACTCCGGTTTGTAACTTTCTCATACTGTTGAATACAACGTACTGTACACAACTAACAGGAATAACTCCGGTTTGTAACTTTCTCATACTGTTGGAATACAACTTATTGTACACAACTAACAGGAATAACTCCGGTTTGTAACTTTCTCATACTGTTGAATACAACTTATTGTACACAACTTACAGGAATAACTCTGGTTTGTTACTTTGTCATACTGTTGAATACAACTTATTGTACACAACTAACAGGAATAACTCCGGTTTGTAACTTTCTCATACTGTTGGAATACAACTTATTGTACACAACTAACAGGAATAACTCCGGTTTGTAACTTTCTCATACTGTTGAATACAACTTATTGTACACAACTTACAGGAATAACTCTGGTTTGTTACTTTGTCATACTGTTGAATACAACTTATTGTACACAACTAACAGGAATAACTCCGGTTTGTAACTTTCTCATACTGTTGAATACAACTTATTGTTCACAACAAACAGGAATAACTCCGGTTTGTAACTTTCTCATACGGTTGAATACAACTTATTGTACACAACTTACAGGAATAACTCAGGTTTGTTACTTTCTCATACTGTCAAATACAACTTATTGTACACAACTTACAGGAATAACTCAGGTTTTTACCTTTCTCATACTGTTGAATACAACTTATTGTACACAACTAACAGGAATAACTCAGGTTTGTAACTTTCTCATACTGTTGAATACAACTTATTGTACACAACTTACAGGAATAACTCAGGTTTTTAACTTTCTCATACTGTTGAATACAACTTATTGTACACAACTAACAGGAATAACTCAGGTTTGTAACTTTCTCATACTGTTGAATACAACTTATTGTACACAACTAACAGGAATAACTCAGGTTTGTAACTTTCTCATACTGTTGAATACAACTTATTGTACACAACTAACAGGAATAACTGGGGTTTGTAACTTTCTCATACTGTTGAATACAACTTATTGTACACAACTAACAGGAATAACTTGGGTTTGTAACTTTCTCATACTGTTGAATACAACTTATTGTACACAACTAACAGGAATAACTCGGGCTTGTAACTTTCTCATACTGTTGAATACAACTTATTGTACACAACTAACAGGAATAACTCCGGTTTATAACTTTCTCATACTGTTAAATACAACTGATTGTACACAACTAACAGGAATAACTCGGGCTTGTAACATTCTCATACAGTTGAATACAACTTATTGTACACAACTAACAGGAATATATCAGAATTATATTTTTTTCATCCTGTTAAATACAGCTTATTGTATACAGCAAAATGGAATAAATTTATAGTACATGTTCATTAACACCAAAATATCTGTATTTTTAAATGTCATTTACAGGCAACTGTTTTTAAATATTGTTTAAAGACAGGTTGTGAAGCAAACAATGTATACCCATGTGATAATTTACTATTACTAAACAATTGCTACTATAGTATCTTCCTAATAACTTTCATGGAGATGTGAAAGAAATTAGTTTATACTAATTTATTGTAGTTTGATTGTGATGAAAGCTCATAGCTTATATGAACCGCTCTCAAGTCCGCTTCCTCGGTAGAACCAGTATTGAGTGTTGTTTTTTATGAGAGGCATCGGGTTGAGTAGAAGATCGAACCCGCAACCTCTGGCGTGAGCCACCAACACTCTATCCATTAGGCTACCCCCCCCCCCCCCCCCCACCCCCCACTCCCCTTCTGAAAGAAATTAATTACTTTTTCTACATAGACCATACAGTATATGCGATAAACACAGTATGTCAAAATGATTGGTTCATTTTGCAGGCGGTGGTAGATGGAGCAGACAGTTTCCCAGATGTTCTGTCCCGTGTGGAAGATTGGATGAATAAACATAGATTAGGTTTTGAAAAGTCATTCGCAGTGTTAACAGATGGGTATGTATAAAATTGTATAAAATATCCTGTATGACATGTTACGGGAAAGTACTTTAAAAACAAAAAGGTATTCTGCATGGCTGAATGTCTCAAGATCACTTTCCTCTCATCGTCGAGGTCGAGGTTTCAAATTTAGCCCAACTCAGTCCAACATTTTATTTGATAAAGTTGCCAGGAGGCCAATGATTTTGCTGTTTCATGTGTATACATATATGGCATCTATAAAACTATATGCCATATATGGTTTGTTTTGCATTTAAGTTAAACCAGTGGTGTTCGTATTCATCAATTTCGTCGCCTCTCATCGCTGATTTAACTGGGAAAGTTTCTTGCGAAGATGGGTGTACTTGAGTATTTGTTAACTTTCCAGGAAACAAGGAAGGAAAAGTTAGATTAACTGATCATCTGTTAGCCTTAGATGGCATATAAAATGGTGCTAAATATTAAAAGGAAATGGCATGAAGCACATTTTTAATATATTATACATCAATGTCATGTGATAAATTTGTAGATGTTCTCTGCCCCTAATTTACTGTTTATACATTTCTGTATTCAGGCCGTGGGATATGTTTAGATTCATGTACTACCAGTGTAAAGAGAGCCATATGACAATGCCACTGTGGTCTAAGAAATGGGTGAACGTGAGAAAGTCGTACTGTAATTTCTACCAATGTGGCAGAGGCGGCATTGAGGTCATGCTACAGAATCTAGGTGAGTTATATGCTACTTTGAATACACATGTTTCTATGAAGTTGTTCTCGGAAATAAAGTAATATTGTGTCATGCTGATGCAATGACTTATATAGAGAAGGAATAGCAACTGATTGAGATGTTATGAACGCTCGTGTATTCATCTTGGAAATACAAATCACAATTCATTCTTTGCACAATGGAATTCTCTACAAAACAAGACCCATCAAATTGTGTTCAAAGATGTTGAAGTAATAACAATTACAAAATTTGTTAACTGCAACTGAAAAATCAAGGAAAGTATCTGATATTTTACTTCAAACTGCAATATTTTAAATTCAAGATCATTTTACGTGTTTAAAACATTATAAAATGGTTTAAATTTTATGTAAAAGAAATCAGGTACCTGTGAAATATGAATGATTAATTTATCAATTAACAAATTTTTCGCATGGTATTTTATCAAGATTTAACGAAGTGATGCAAGTTTCCTATCATTCTATATAAGTCCTTGGTTGATGGTAAAAACCAGAATTTCTTATCGTTAATTTATGTACAATGTTAAATTTTCATTGCCTTGAAGTGTATTACAGGTAACATAATTACAATCTTGAACAAAATTATTGAACTTACTTCTTATTCATATGTTATTATTCTTCTTGATTTCTTAGGAATGAAGTTTGAAGGAACTCTGCACAGAGGTATAGATGATGCTACCAACATTGCCAGAATCGCTATAAAAATGCTCGGCGATGGATGTGCCCTTAATATTAACGAACATATTCAAATCAATCTCAACCAAAATCCATACGACCCTAAACCGGAAGTTCGCTATGAACCAGTTATTGACAGTGACAGTGATGATGGGAATGAAAATGATGGGCAAAGTGGCAAAGGGGATGAAAGTGGTATGGACAACAGTAAGAAGATAAGGAGAATTCTGAACGATGAACACATTGTCACAGAGTTGGGTGCGCTATCGATAAATGAGGCCATTCCACAGCAGGGTGATGACATTGATGACCTGCTGTCATATTATAAGTTACAAACAGCTTAAAATATGTATCTTAACAGTTAAATACTGGTAGGACCAATTTTTGAAAGCAAAAAAAGTCGTAATAGTTGTGCTCAAGATTGAAAAATCTGTCGCATTCTCATTTTAGCTCATCTTTTAAAAATAATGACCTGGGTTCAATTTTTGCCCTTTCCAAGGAGTTTAAATTTTACATATTTTTAAAAGGAGCTACTTGAAGAATCTTCTCTGAATTCATAGGTGCCAGGGTTAAAACCTCTACTTGGTTTATACTGGAAAATAAGGGTCCTCCATGGCTGAATGGTCCAAGGCGCCATCTCAAGACCACTTACCTTTCACCGCTAAGGTTGTAGGTTTGAGTTCCATTCGCTCCAAAGACTTTATGTGAGAAAGTTTATCATTTACTTGCGGAAGGACGGTGGATCTAATCAGATTCATTTTGAGGTCTTCCTCCACCAATAAAACTAGATATGTCATCTATAACCTGAAATGTATTGAAAATAGCGTTAAACCCCAGTAAAAAAATGTATTTAAACTTACTTAAAAGTCATACAAGCTCCAATGACATATAAATTTTTTGATTTTTTTTCAATAGCAAAATTTTAATTATTAAATGCATTATCTAAGTATAAATGAAAATTTATTCTCAATAAAATTTAACAAAATGATTATTATACCAAATTCAGTATGATAAAAAATGACTTTTAACAAGATTGTGTAAATATATGATGCTTTTTGCACATCTCCTGTGTTTATTAGTCTCCTACCTGTTGAAACTGGTTCCGGGGACTATTGCTTTGCTTGATTCCGTCGGCCACACTTTTGTGTCTGCTCTGTAACTTCCAAATGCACTGATAAATTTTCAGTTTACTTCACAGAAGTGTTCAGTATAACAAGAAGACCTGTCACACGTAAAAACCTGATTGGCTACCTGAAAGGTTAAGGTCACATACAGGACTTACGCATATTAATGTTGTGTATTTCCATATACTACATTGCTGGTCGTGTCCATCCTGTAACTTCTAAATGTAAGGACAGATTATTAAATAACTTCACATAAGTGTTAAGCGTAACATGATGACGTTTTGCGCTTAATACTTGGGTCACTACCTCATAAGTCAGGGTCACATACAGGGCACAGCGATATGGAAGCTGTGTATTGGAAGCTAGGTATTTCCATATGCTGCACATTAAGCATAACATGAGGACAAATAATACCTATGGAATAATTGCCAAGCCAATTTCTTTGTCTGTTTTTACTATGGCACATTTTGAACAGTTGTTTTTTGTTCATATGTAAACAACTCTTAAAATATCATAGGTAAACGTTGGAACTTTGTCATTATATTATTGCCAATCCGTAAGAGACCTTGTATTGCAGAACAAAATGTATTTCACTTGTTTATTTGTCTAGAGCTATTTCAGCTTATAAAGGTTTATCATAATTATGTTGATTATGATGTTTGCTTTACATAATGAAATGAACTAATTGATATTTATAATTATCATAGCAAAATATTTGTACAGTTAAGTAGTCGCGTGTCCCTTTGTGGCATCTTGTTATTACAGATATACATGTAATGTTTACTTCTTTGCAATAGAATATAATTATGTTGTGTTTTCCTGTTGTAAAATATAAGATTTTGTGTTAAGTATAAGGATAGGAAAGTGGCTAAGATTGGCATGGAAGAAGGCTGGAGCTTACACCCAACACATTCATACATTTGCATGGAAGACGGACGGACTTACACCCAACACATACATCCACTAGTGTGGAATAAGGGTGGGGCTTGCACCCTGCACACATCTACTGGCATAAAAGAAGACTTGGGCTTACACATAACACATACATGTACATCCACTAACATGGAAGACAGGTGGGACTTAAACCAAACACATACATCCACTAGTGTGGAATAAGGTAGGGGCTTGCACCCTGCACACATCCACTAACATGGAAGACGGGTGGGGCTTGCACCCTGCACACATCCACTGACATGGAAGACAGGTGGGACTTAAACCTAACACATACATCCACTAGTGTGGAATAAGGGTGGGGCTTGCACCCTGCACATATCCACTAGCATGGAAGACAGGTGGGGCTTGCACCCTGCACACATCCACTAACATGGAAGACAGGTGGGGCTTGCACCCTGCACACATCCACAAACATGGAAGACAGGTGGGACTTAAACCAAACACATGCATCCACTAGTGTGGAATAAGTGGGGCTTGCACCCTGCACACATCCACTGGCAAAATGAAAGACTGGGGCTTACACCTAACACATACATGAACATCCACTAACATGGAAGACAGTTGGGGCTTAAAACCAAAGACATTCATCAACTAGTGTGGAATTAGGGTGGGGCTTGCACCCTGCACACATCCACTTACATGGAAGACAGTTGAGGCTTACACCCAAAACATACATCCGCTAACATGGAAGATGGTTGGGGCTTACACCCAAAACATACATCCGCTAACATGGAAGATGGGTGGGGTTTACACCCAACACATACATCCACTAACATGGAAGATGGGTGGGGTTTACACCCAACACATACATCCACTAACATGGAAGATGGGTGGGGTTTACACCCAACATATACATCCACTAACATGGAAGATGGGTAGGGCTTATACCCAATACATTTTCCCTAGCATCTGCTCAAGTAGAAAAAATCATGGGTGTACACGAAACACATGTGTCCACTAAAGTGGAAGAAAGGTTGGGCGTATATCAAACACATATGTCCACTAGCCTAGAAGAACATTGGAGCTTGTACCCAACTCTTATATCCACTGGCTTGGAAAAAATTACCTTACACCCAAAGCACATATCCACTAGAATGGAAGAAGGATGGGTCTTAGTCCATTACATATATCCATTCGCATGGAAGTAGGGTGGGGCATGCATTTATATCCATTTGCATTTAAGAATTGTAGGGCATACACCCAGCACACATATCCACTAGCATGGAAGAATGGTGGGGTTTATATTCAACACACATATCCTCTAGTGTGGTAGAAAATGGGACTAAAACCCCGCTTTACATCTTGCAACACAGCATCAAAAAATCCAAACTGTTTCTACCTTCTGTGCATTGTGATTTGATTTGTTTGAAATATATGTTGTATAAAACGTTTGGCCTATTACCATAGATTTTAAGCTTACTAAATTATATGACCA
The DNA here is from genome assembly GCA_029582155.1 of Panopea generosa. NCBI lineage: Eukaryota > Metazoa > Mollusca > Bivalvia > Adapedonta > Hiatellidae > Panopea > Panopea generosa. The sequence continues at coordinate 27,743,814 of CM055908.1, read as the reverse complement.
TGTATGTGTGAATAAATGCTCTGTTGAGATAGTTTAGAAAAAAAAGATACAAGTAAAATGCAGCAGTAGTGCCATATTGTGAATTTCAAAACATTTTTGACATTGTAAATATTGTGTGTTAAAAATCTTTGCTTTTTTGGGTAAGGTCAGTTTTAAAGTTTGTCTTTCGTCAACAGTAAATTGTGGGAAGTGATAATCCAAACCTCAGATCTGATATTACACTATGACAAAAAGACATTCGCATGCAGAAGGTTGTAAGTTTGATCCCTGGCTGGGTCATACTGAAGAATAGAAGCTTCCATGCTTGGTGTTCAACATTTAGAGTATAGTTTTAGGTCTGGTGGGCCTAGTGTCAGTATAATGTGACTGGGTACGGTATCATACCATGTGTCTGTGGCATGATACTCCAGTGGTGCAGGCTCAGTATGCTGCCTCTAGTAGACACTGTCGCAATATGGTAGAAACATTGTTGAAAGCTAACCACCATACAATAAAAACAAAATAATGGATGTCACACAAAAATTAGCTTTATCTCATCAGCGCTTAGCACAAGTAGGCTGAGTTGTACACAGAGCTGTTAGAGTTACAACCTGTTAAAAGGTGTTTACAAATCATTATTTTTTTACATTAAGTGCATTTTAGCATTTTAAACAAATTATTCCTTTGAAATTGAAGAAACCTTGTTAGTATTTATCTAAAATGCTTTTTAGCTATTTAAAAAATCAAGCCCATGTTGTTCATTCATTAAAAAATCAGAAAACTTCGGTAAATATGTGAATTATATAACTTAACTTAGCGGACTGTTTGTCCAACAGATCTTTATACAACTGAATTGAGCTAATCCTGTTGCCAGCTGCCATTCATTGTCCACAGCTGTTGCCCTTTATTTTTGTAGGTGAATTCTTCTTTGAAACCATTGAATATGTTTTTACCTGGAACTGAGCTACACTGTTACTTTGAAGTCCTCGGTCAGATTTGTGTTTTTGTTACTATACAATATATATAATATAGATAGCATTCCATATAAAAATATTATCTTATTTTCGTGGGCTTAATCCTCGAGCTGCTCTCTTAAGGTTGTGGCTTTTATTTTTGGTGTGTGTTTATTTTTTCGTACATGGAATATATTCAATTTGTCATTCATAGGTTCACAAGGTTTAAATTAGTAATGTTATAAAATGTGTAAAACAAATACAATTGCTTTAAAATATGCATTCAGTATTTTAATAAAATGAATTGTAATTTTTTATCCGGTGCTGCCAATTTAGAATTAAGTCTTTATTAAAGCTTAGATTTAATATGACAACTGCTTTTAAAAATGCACTCAGTACATTGTATTTTGATAAAGTTTTCCATATTTTTGATGTGCTAATTTAAAATTTAGTTCTTTATCACTCACTGCCTAAAATCAACATGAAGGATTTGCTAAAAAATTAATTAATACTGTGAAATTTGTTTGATATCCAGTGATCGTCCCTGTTTTATATTGACCAAACGTACCAATGTTTTTCACGGATATTTTGGAATTAAAACTTATAATAAAGAAATTAAATTAAAATTACAATTATGGCAAAATACATGTATATAGACTTAAAATATAAAAGAGAGCAATTATTTTACTTTATCATTGTATAAATATAAAATTATATGTGAAATTATTGGAAATAGAAAAATATGATATGCAAAATGAACATTTTATAGGTGTCTCAAAATTTACGAGAGAAAAATTATCCAATTTTTTTTAAAGTGTAATCTGTCCCCAGCTTTTTTTATCAAAGAAAAAATATTCTTTTTCTGAAAAATAAGGGTGTCCCAAAACATAGGGTGGCCCCATACATAGGATAAATAAGGTAAGTTACTTGTTCCATGTGTTATTATTATTCAGGATTGTGTTTTATATCTTTGCAAAATATTGAAGATGGCTGCCACAGGGATGCTAATATAACTTTTGGTTATTGAAATGACATTTATGTGTACTGCGACCGATTTCACTAAACTTTTTGAGCTCAAATTGTCCTCAACTTAAAAATCTCAATGTTTCTAAATGATGTTAAAGTTGAAATCGTTACACATTAAATTACAACAAGAAATTAAAGTCAAAACAAATCTTTACTCATGTTTAATGGATAACATGCAAAAAGATAAATATAAATAAATTTAAAACATTCCAAAAAATTGAGTTGAGGAAAATACCAAGTTGAGATGTTTAGTGAAACTGTGGCCAGGTCTCTTCTACTGGATTTGGCAGGTTAACCCTTTACTTCATATAGACGCCTTTGGACACTTAATATAGACGCCTGTGGACACCTAATATAGAAGACTTTGGACACCTCTAATATAGAAGGCTTTTGTATTATTGGGTGAATTATGTTTATATTAACTGACATAGTGGAAAACAGTGCAGGAAGTGTTCAGATTGCTCGTTAAGAGCAATCTGAACTCTTCCTGCACTGTTTTCAAAGGCCTTCTGTGATTGACCTCATTATTTTATTATAATCTTGGTCATATACTCAAGATGGGTACCATTGTTTTTTGCTTGGAACATATTCAGATTTCTGCCTATACGGCATCATACATTATTCAAGATAAATACTGTTGCTAAAAATAGATCTTAACTCATTAAGGAGCTGCTTTGTATGTCAGTCTGGGCCATCTTGGTTCTTGTGTTTTATTTTTCAACTTGCTTGCTGTTTTAGCATGTATTAGTAATTCATTAACATGTATAAATAAAACTGCCATTACATTGTGTACATGCATTTGAACAGTCTTAATTTTATCTTAATTAAAATATATTAATTAATTGACTTGCAATGTGTTTCGTTTTTTTTCATTCATTGTTTTTTCCAATATAAACATATTTGACAAAGCAACTACATTTTATTTAATCTCAACTTGTTGTTAAAGAAAGCATTTTTGCACACTGTTTGTTAGGTAAAGTTAATTGATATTTTCAGTCTTTTCAAGTTGTAGCCGGGCCCAACTGGCTCAGCTGATAATATATCTGTTAATCAACGGGTCGTGCATTTGAATCTCTGCCCCGTTCCAATCTCTGATGATTGGTGTAAATTTCCTACTTCTAAATGTGTGTGGAAGAAGTCAGCGGCTTGCAGAAGTAAAGTGTATCTAGTTCTGATTGACCACCGAACAGACTACAAGAAAATTGATTCGCTGTGCTAATAAAAATAATGTTGAAAAAAGTATGCAAAACCCCCACACAAACAACCAATACTTGCTCTAAATATTACAATATGGTTATGCATTCACAGCTGTATTATACATGCATTAAATGCGCGAATACACATAAATTGATCTCAAGATTGCAGTGTGTCCCTTAACGTTCAGTCGTTAAGATTAAACTTATTTATTTTACTTGCATTGTGTGTAAGCCCGTGTGGTTCCGGCTAAGAATAGAATCACTGCCGATCTCTGCAGAGGGGTAGGAATCATCCGAATGGGTGTCATGTTCTTTTTATCATTTGTTGTCATGTTCACTATTGTGGTTAAATTATCAACCCCTGTGTGGTTCCAGGTAGCCATGAGTAATGGCAAGAATAGGACCACTGTAGTGCATACATGTCATAAGAAGCGACAATTTGAGTAATACGATAGAATTTGCTGAAACTCTGCAGTTCTGCAGGTATCAAGGTTCTAGGTTCATTCTGCATATTCATTTATTGGTGTATTATTTTCTATGTTAATTGTTGTTTTTGTACATGTAGAGTGAACCTGGAATCTTCCTTTCTGTTGGCGTCAAATAACCTGTAATGTGTTGGTACGCCGTAAAACCCTATTCATTCATTTATTCATTAATACTTCCATTGTGAAACAAATTATTACACTTATACAAATAACGCTTAAAGTCTCTCTGATTAGAACCAGAACTAAACATGCGGAAAAGGTGTCTTGCTCAAGGACACCACACATAGCCGTGGGGGATGATCGAATCCACGACCCTCTGATCATGGGCGCCGTTGCGCTACCACTGGACCACGCGCCCCGCGCTTATTTATTCATAATTCACAGCCATGAAATAGTAATGTTGAAAAAAGAGTGTTGAGGCAAAAAAAGGAAACAACTTTTTTTAATGCAGTATTTTTAATAACCAATTTTACAAGCATATCACTTAGCTCAAACTTGTTTTCGGCCTCTGTGTTGATACAAGGATGAAATATAGTTTTACTCTCTGTATAACTTCCACTATTTAGAGTTTTCATAAATCAGTAGTTGCATATCTTGGGAAATAACAAATTATGTTTTTAGTTCAGTTAGCAACTCTTGAAACTTATTCGTCTGTATCGGCAAGATCGTCAACAGCGTCACAAATTGGGTCCATCAGAGGAAGTGTTTCATTGAGTGGGCCTCCACCATTGGGGTTCTGAAAGTAGTTTACAAGTACTTGAATGATATAGGTAACATGGTTTAATTTGAATTTATATTTATTTTACATCGACTGTGAAACAAATTCTTACAACTTGGACAAATCATGCTTGAAGTATTTCTAGATGGCACAAGTACTACGGTTAACTGGTGCATATAAAATGTCTTGCCAAGGGACACAACACATGGCCGTGGTGGGACGGAGGGATCCAAAGCACGAACCTCCGATACCGATTCCAATGCACTACCACTAGACCACACGTTCCAGCTGGTATAAAACTGCGATAATGGTGTAATCCACATGGCTACATCATTAGACATAACGTACATGTATATGTGGTTTGCTTTTATTTCTACTTTAAGGCTCGCTCTGGACCTTTTCCACATAATGTTGCAGCGACCTTAAAGGAACACAGCGTTGAACCTTTCAAAATTAGAAACATTCACACTGACAGGGATGATTGATTCTATGTATATGTGTATAATGTTAAGTGAAAATGTATTCAAATAACAGCGTGCAAGTTTTAGGTTAATATTTTAATTTGATATAAACTATGTGAAAGATACCTCTGATTCTAATACGATTAAAAAAAGAAAATGTTCCGTCTCAGAACAAATATTTCAAGGAAAACACCTGCTTGACAACAACGACGACCTGGGAAGTGTTACCTTTAAATCATCTTTATAAATACCATGGAACTTGTTTAATAACACGGAATGTGTGAAGAGAGAATTCAATATTGCTATGTTTGTATGATATCGTTCTAGTTTTCTTTCTTTTTTTAATTTGGTTTAACGCTAATTTCAACACATTACAGGCTTTGTATGGTTACAGTTCTATTACGAATGCCCGTATAATAACAATCTGGAAAGACATGCGCAAAGCTCCAACTTCCGTTAGCGTCGGCATTTGTTTGCATTTCGTATTGGCAACTGTTTTTTACTCTGCACACTTAAGTAACCTTATTACTGTTTATTATTGATGCCATTCTTTACATGTTTGAAATTTTTTTAGACTCGCGGTATTAGGTATGACCAGTATAAGTGTGATTAAGATAGTACCACTCAGACACGGAGACCCCTCAAATATCTTAATCAAATAAAAGCTAACATAAAAAACTTTAATCTTGCCGTTAAATGTTGCTATGGTTACAGCTATATAGTTTGAACCGTAAATCCATTGATCATGCCGATGAAATCACATCAAAACTGAAGATCCTGGGCCTAATTTCATCAGTAATTTGAGTCTGAATCCGATTATCAGAGTATATTTTTGAAAACCCTATAAACATACAATTATGGGTAAAAAATATGATTGTGTAATATTTTCTGTTAAATGATCATTAAAACTGCTTGTTTCGGCAACTAAATCATATACTAATTTGCTTGTTTAATAATTATAATGTTATTTTGAATATTACTTTTTTTTTGAAATATTGAGTCCGAGTCTTATATCTCAGACTCAAAATATTGATGAATTTAGGTCCAGATCAGAATGAAGCTGATCAGTGTCTACATAGTTTGGTCAGTAAGTAATGAAATTGTCCAAATAAAAAAACAAGAGTGGAAGACATTTAGCAAGTTATTGGTTGATCTAGACATTTTACGCGAACGTCATATTGATGTGATGTGCCGCACTGGGGTAACACGTAGTCAACACTTACAAATGCTATCATGAAGTCCAGTCCGTCGCAGATCCTTTCCAATAATGTCACGGCATCCACTGGTTCTCGAGTTGGTCTTGGTCGTCTACCACGTCCACCGCGTCCACCCCGTCCACCTTTACGGCCCTCATCAGTACTCTATGTATAGGAAATGTGATGATCATTATACATGTAATTTAAGGAAATATCACGTCAGGCTTCTCTTTCAACAACATATATACTTATATATACCTGTATATATATATTGTGGCATATCCAGTTTTATCGGTGGTGGAAGACCTCAGAATGAATTTGAGTAGAATCACCGCCCTTCCGCAAATAACTGGTGAAAATTCTCACATAATGTTGTTTTTTTTGAACGAGTGGGACTCGAACCTACGACTTCAATGGTGGGAGGTAAGTGACCTTGTGGCGGCCTTAGACCACTCGGCCACGGAGGACCCTCAACAACATATACTTAAATGCTTCTAACCTTTAAAAAGTAATCAGTCAGGGATCATAATTTTAGACTGGTTTCAGTAAACCTGCACAATGTTTCATTAATATTGATCTTAGTCAAGTTCTTAAGTATTTTAAGTAAAATGTTGGTGTAAGAGAAGTCTGAAAACAGGCGACATTGAAATTTTCTAATCAAAATCATCTTACACGATTTTTTTTTCATCCGGGTAACGTTTATATTAGCTGCTTAATATTGTGGTAAAAGGCCTATTAAAACAAGCTTCTAAAGACGAGATCTAGTAAGCTGTCAGAAGTTCGTTTTTCTTTCGTTTAACGTGATACAAGTTCCTGTTACTTCCTTCAGCTAGGAAAACGTACATTTTGTGTGGTTTGGTACCTTAAACTTTAAATAGAAAAAATCTTATCGTACCCGAACGTTGGTTATTATTAAATGGAATACTATTTGTATTTACCTTCTCCTCTGCACCCGTTTCTTCGGCTACAATTTCCAGAACTTTTTCACACACGCCTGCAAGATCTGTGAACACTGCGTCATAGTCGGTGTCACTGTTTGTTATGTTTCCATCATCAAGTCCCCTGCACAGTCTAACTAAACCTCTAACTGGGGGAGGTGGACCGCGGGGACGACGACCGGGCTGAAACGGAGAAAGATAACATTAACCTCGTTTTATATTTAAGATTTATGATAATGATTACCCGAAACATCGGTCAAATAGTTGGAATATCAACTGTTTTAATATTATTCTAAGGAAGTTGGGAGCAAACCGTTGATGTTGTAATAAATGATAATAATAGTTCACTATTTAATGAGAGAACATTTAATCAAGTCAATATTCCATGAGATCCTCATATACCCAACCCATTTGCTTATTACTAGAATATGAATTATGCATTAAAATATGTTTAAACCAGATCCTCATATACTCATATATAAAATTTTTTATAAATCAAAGCGATATATTGTAAGCACAGAGTTTGCCTTACACTCGTATTGATGTTTGTCAGCGATCGAAAACTTGGATCTCAACTTGTGTTGGTAAGTTTACAAAGTACACACTGTCACAGGTGAACCCAAATGTGTTAATACTTACTCTGGCATAGACTTCCAATGCAACATAGCAACATAGCGCGGCTACAAGGATCTGTTTCAGCATCTGAAACGAAATAATTATGCATGTATCATTGTTTTTGTATGTTTTTTTTGTATGTTTTTTGTGTACTGGCCTATATTTGTCTTAGACATTGTTCAGTGTTCACTTAGCCTCGCACCGCTGAGAGTGCGAGTCCGAAATCTTCCTCATCGATAAAACTGGAAGTCATAAAACGTGTCTAGAATATGTTCAAAATACATTAACGATGAAAACTTTCGAAAACAGATAGAATATTACTCACTGATCTGATATTTGATAAAAATAAATAAATGATAGAAAGTTTTCCAATTTTCCAAAAAAAGATATATATATCGGCTACCATGATGACACAAATATCTTTACACTAAATTAGACATCGCCAGTCGGGTTAACCTGGGCTGCGTTCAGTTTGGGTAAACGTTTAATGTATTAGCTTACCTGCGATAACATAAGCCAACTGAACGACGTGTTCACTGTGTACAACTGTTTGATAATATCAGTTTGATAATATCAGCAAACACAGTCTGAAAGCTGGGCTGCGTTTGAACGCACCAATGTACTGGCAGACCATGTGCTTCTTTACGCGTTCAGTACCAAAAGAGTTTCTCAAGGCAAGCAAATCTGTAACTGTGCGTTATTTTGGACATCTGAGCAAATATGTTCGTAAACTAGACAAATCATTGAAGAATAAGTTCAGAGATTTGAAAACTGTATTCTTTATATTTTTCTCGATTTGTTTATATTGTAAACGTTTTGTTTCTTTCAGAAACGTATAACAGAGATGGGTAGGTACGTATCTAAACTCTTGGTGGAACATTTGTTGTGTTCCAAAATATTTATAAATTCAACCCTGCCTTAGCTGGCAGGTCTTTTTGTTCTTGTTATAAAATAGAGAGCTTGATTGTATATTGGGTACTTAACATTTCCGTTTTAAAATTGAAAACATTCTACGGTACTGTTACTTCTTTTGTGATACTTTTCTTCTGGAAACGATGTGTAGGCACAGTTATAGGGGGAAGGGGTTCGGGGATATGTTCCCCTGACTTTTTTCAGCTAGACTTGTTTTAGGTGCGTTTTTACGTATATTTCTTATGTTTCTTAATAATAACTTTGAATCTAATTTTTATATCCAAATACATTGATAAAATGATTTTTGTTACGAATGTGTAGTTTTCCGCCTTCCCCTCTAGGGTTCCAATTATTATTGCATGTTTGGCGGCATTTTTATTTGTTCGATTTCTCAGAAAAAAAGTGTAGACACGTGCCTACATTGCCTATAGCTAGCTACGCCCCTGGCAAGTCACTTGTTCTATTAATAAAAAAAAATCAAATAATAGACACATTTAAGAAAAAAATATTCGGCCTACATTTCTTGCGAATTAAAAATGGAATTTTTTTTTCTGAATTGTTTATTCCGATGTAAATGTCCAAAAATCGGAAACTATTTTAACAAAACACTACAGTCTAACCGACCTTTGAGGTAATTTGTATTAAGCAATCACTTGTCTTAAACATACACATTTTCTGTTTCCAGTTTTATAATTTTAATTTTAATTAATCTGTAATAAGCAGCACTACCGAACACGCCTCTATAAGGATTCGTTTTTTGCTCTTTCCATTGAATAGCTGCTTAAGACAGGTTTAATAAAAAAAATATTGTATTTCTGAAGAAAAAAATATCAGCGTGTGGCAAATCTGCAGGTCTAACGATATTTTCAACATATTTCAGGTTATACGTGGTATTTCCAGTTTTATTGGTAGGGGAAGACCTCAGAATGACTCGCAGAGTAGTACCACCGTTCCACGCAATTAAGTGGCCAACTTTCTTAAAATCTGTTATTAAAATATATTTTATATTTAAAAGACAGCGGGATTGTTTTTCGTGTTTTTTTTCATCCCTGTATCCCTGTATTGAGACTACTCGTCCGAAATCAGAACTTAACCTTGCAGTGATAAAAATGATTTTTATCGAGAAAAAAACAACTTCTATGTTAACTAATGATCTCTCTCCCTACAATAATCAGAAATTGACTGCTGAAAGTAACGTAAGAAAAAAAGACAGAAAATATAACACTTACCTTTCTATCTTGGTTATATCAGAACGGTATGGCTGTGGTCAGAAAATGAGGCATTATATACCCGATACCGAAACCCGGGTGGTCACTCTCTGTTGTGTTAATGGTCACGATTAGCCATTGAAGCGAGTAATGTGCGAATCAACAGCGGACGCAAACAAGGCAAATGACCGTCTGACCGTCAAAGTGAACTTTTTACACCCAGTCACATAGTTTAACTTGTGACCTATGTATTTTTTGTTTTGAATATTTGATCTGTGCATAAGTAACAAGTAACTTTGGTTTGAATTTTCATGTTGAAGGCGAGTGGTAAATAGTGTTGTGTTTTTGTGTTTTTTGTGGGGTTTTTTGTTATGTTATTTTGTGGGGAGGGAATGGGGTGTTTTGGTGGATCTCCAAATGTGACATAGTAGTATATTACAATCTGATCAAACAACCGTCAGGAAGCCGAGAACACAAAAACAAAGAAAAAGAAAATAACAGACTCAGTTTTTTTAGCCTGTTCATTAAGAATGCAGCACCCCACCCACTATCACCGGCTTAAGTATGCAGCACCCCAACCCACTATCACCGGTTTAAGTATGCAGCACCCCACCCACTATCACCGGTTTAAGTATGCAGCACCCCCACCCACTATCACCGGCTTAAGTATGCAGCACCCTGACCCACTATCACTGGCTTAAGTATGCAGCACCCCACCCACTATCACCGGCTTAAGTATGCAGCACCCCAACCCACTATCACCGGCTTAAGTATGCAGCACCCAACCCACTATCACCGGCTTAAGTATGCAGCACCCCACCCACTATCACCGGCTTAAGTATGCAGCACCCTGACCCACTATCACTGGCTTAAGTATGCAGCACCCTGATCCACTATCACTGGCTTGAGTATGCAGCACCCCACCCACTATCACCGGCTTAAGTATGCAGCACCCCAACCCACTATCACCGGCTTAAGTATGCAGCACCCCACCCACTATCACTGGCTTGAGTATGCAGCACCGCACCCACTATCACCGGCTTAAGTATGCAGCACCCCAACCCACTATCACCGGCTTAAGTATGCAGCACCCCACCCACTATCACTGGCTTAAGTATGCAGCACCCCACCCACTATCACCGGTTTAAGTATGCAGCACCCCAACCCACTATCACCGGCTTAAGTATGCAGCACCCAACCCACTATCACCGGCTTAAGTATGCAGCACCCCACCCACTATCACCGGCTTAAGTATGCAGCACCCTGACCCACTATCACTGGCTTAAGTATGCAGCACCCTGACCCACTATCACTGGCTTGAGTATGCAGCACCCCACCCACTATCACCGGCTTAAGTATGCAGCACCCCAACCCACTATCACCGGCTTAAGTATGCAGCACCTCCAACCACTATCACTGGCTTAAGTATGCAGCACCCCAACCCACTATCACCGGCTTATGTATACAGCACCCCACCCACTATCACTGGCTTAAGTATGTAGCATCCCACCCACTATCACCGGCTTAAGTATGCAGCACCCCATCCACTATTACCGGTTTAATTATGCAGCACCCCACCCACTATCACCGGCTTAAGTATGCAGCACCCCGACCCACTATCACCGGCTTAAGTATGCAGCACCCCGACCCACTATCACCGGCTTAAGTATGCAGCACCCCCATCCACTATCACTGGCTTAAGTATGCAGCACCCCACCCACTATCACCGGCTTAAGTATGCAGCACCCCACCCACTATCACCGGCTTAAGTATGCAGCGCCCCACCCACTATCACCGGCTTAAGTATGCAGCACCCCATCCATTATCACCGGCTTAAGTATGCAGCACCCCGACCCACTATCACCGGCTTAAGTATGCAGCACCCCCACCCACTATCACCGGCTTAAGTATGCAGCACCCCACCCACTATCACCGGCTTAAGTATGCAGCACCCCACCCACTATCACCGGCTTAAGTATGCAGCGCCCCACCCACTATCACCGGCTTAAGTATGCAGCACCCCTACTCACTATCACCGGCTTAAGTATGCAGCGCCCCGCCCACTATCACTGGCTTAAGTATGCAGCACCCCTACCCACTATCACCGGCTTAAGTATGCAGCACCCCTACCCACTATCACCGGCTTAAGTATGCAGCACCCCACCCACTATCACCGGCTTACGCAGCATTGACTCCGTGATTCTATAAAACTCCCTTACGAACGATTCGTATTTGTGATGCTGTTTTTTCGCTATAAAAATATCAAATTTACATTTTGATTACTTAGGTGTTTTCATTTACATTTATAGTTACCAATTCAATTCACGTCAACATTGAAACATTTATTTCATATAAATTTCAGACGAGTTAAAGTTATAGATAATTTGTTATAGATAATTTTACATATTATCATTATCAAGATAAAGTTGCCGCTTTATATGTCATATGTATTTAAATATTCAGAAGTTTGTGCCACTTTGTTTTAAAAGTATCATTTTTTTCCGTTTTTAATCATTGCTATTTCTTTGAGTGATAAAAGTGTATATTTTAGTCTATTTTTAAAAGCAACTGTGGATAGTGTTCCATTCGGTCGTCTTGTAGAAAATATGTAATATTTTATTTAAAAAATCATTTGGAATTCTGTTCGTGACATGTTGTTTTCTACATTGGTATTAAATATAAAATATTTTTTCATAAAATGAGTTTTTTTGCATTTATAACAGATTACCAAGTTCTGAGCTTATTAAGAAATGTTTGTGTTGCTGGACATGTCCAAAACGTGTGGTTGAGGCTCTCTTCCTGGTTACATAATCGTGTTGTATGGTGTTTAGCGTCGCTTCCAACTGTTTTTTTAGTCATATCGCGACGGTGTGTACTTGAGACAGTATTCTGAGCGCTGTCACACTGGAATATCATGCCGCAGACACATGGTATGATACCCCGCCCAGTCACATTATACTGACACCGGGCTGAGCAGACCTAGAACTCTCCTCTCAATGCTGAGCGCCAAGCGAGGAAGCTTCTAGAACCATTTTAAAGTCTTTGTTATGACCCGGTCGGGGATCGAACCCACGACCTTCCGCATGCGATACCGCTAGACCACGCTGTGGTCTGATAACAGGATGTACATAGAGGACCGTTAATTATTTTTATGTATGTAGATATATTTGACATGATAAAATCCTATGATTTATTCTGGTTCTTACACTTGTACTGCTTACTCATAAAGGTGCAAGCCCACCATTGAATGTTATTCTTTGTTCTATAGTAAATAAAAAAATGTTGGCATGCTTGTCATTCATAGAGAGACCCAAATGAAAGAAGTGAAATTTACATTTTACTGTTTGTCAACTTTCGCACTCCCAAAATATGACAAAAGTAGAGGAAAATGTGTCATATAAGAGATTTTTTTTGCCTGGCCAGTGCGTACACTGCTGACAAAGTGAAAATAGACTTCTGTGATCATGTATTCGTATTCCAATTTCAACAGATCAATATTTTCTCCAAAGTCATAATTCAAACATGACAATGCTTTCAAAATATTCAAAATAAATGTTCAAATAAACAAATGGGCATTAAAATAAGGTAAATTTCATTTTTAAAGAAGAAGAAAGAAAGATTATTCAGTAATACCGCCATTATGCCGCTACTCCACGGAAATATTTCCTGTTTCCAATAGTGATACTTTGCCAATAAAATAATCACTATCGTAACTACTATTATGCTTTTATTGTGACAGCTAGTTTTTTTTTATCTTCCATCCATGTTATACTGTAACATTCGTAACTTGTTGTTTAAGTCACTTAAAGAAATAAAGTAACTGAACAGTATTCAGTATTTTGTTCACGAGCACTGCACGTACAGATCGAGATGGTGTCTACTTGAAACAGTATTCTAAACGCTGCCACACTGGAGTATCACGTCGCACACATGGTATGATACCCCACCCAGTGATACTATACTGACACCGGGCCGACCAGGCCTAGAACTAACCTCTAAATGTTGAGCGTCAAGAGAAGAAGCTTTTAGTACCGTCTTTTAAGTCTTTGGCATGATCCGACCAGGGATTGAACCCACTGGACCTTCCGCATGCGAGGCGGACGCTCTACCATTAGACCACCGCTGCGGTTTATTAAATGTATGTAAACACGACCTTGGTGCAACTTTTACTAGTTTAAGGTCACTCAGAGAACAACCGGGTGCCATACTGCTTAAGGGTTTTATAAAATAACTCCCATTAGTCTGTTCCAAACATATTTAATGGAAATCGTGTAAACAAAGAAACCACTTCACAATAGTGTATGGATGAAAACTTTGCATCAATATAGTTTAACCCTTTACTTCATAAAGACGCTTTTGGACACCTTTAATATTGAAAGCATTACTTCACCATATGTCAGCAATAGGTGAATTATGTTTATATTAACTGACAGAGTGGAAAACAGTGCAGGAAGTGTTCAGATTGCTCGTCACGAGCAATCTGAACTCTTCCTGCACTGTTTTCAAAGGCCTTCTGTGATTGGAGAGGGAAAACGCCTATCTATGGAGTAAAGGGTTAAGTATAATTCTGGGTTTATGTAAATGAATATTTGATGTGTTTATATCTAGACAATGCACTAATTAAAACTTTGTTAAGGTAAAAGGGAAATTGCCGTACTATTGGTGATACTGTTACTTTAAAGCCTCACTAACCTTCCGAAATGCACAAATTTTGATAATAACAAAAATGATTGTAATTAAATGTGTTTAGAGTATTGCTTGTTGTTTTTAAAGACATTCGGTTCGAGCCTGTGATCGAGTTCACGACCCCTGTCTGACTCGAGCGGACAGCATCTTGTCAATTAAGTATATCACTGCCTTGCTCCCATATACGCTGATCATACATAGGAATAAAATAATCTAAATAAAGCATTCTTCCTTCTGGTTATAAAGATGTAAAATATATTATACTGCTTTTATATATACAGTCAAACCTGTGTAAGTGGTCACCTCTATTAAGCAACTACCTGTCTTAAACAATCACATATGTTATTTCCCATTTCAATTTCGCAGAAAATTCACCTGTATTGCGCAACAACATGTAGTAAAAGGCCACCTTTGTCCCTTCCCTTGATTGGATGTTCAGACAGGTTTGCCTGTATATAAAAGAGAAGATATGGCCTGATGTCCTTTATTTTGTAAAAATGTGTTCAACATATCAATTCATTCATTTAGCCTTTTGCATACCCCGATAGCGTGATTCATATTTACTATCGGTACGTCATAATACGTATATATGATATTGTTTGTGTAAATAACGATGAACTGTATATGTTCAAGTTATATTAAATACAATTCAGTTTTGTTCTGTTATGTTATTATATTGCTAATAGAAAACGTTCCATTTTATAATAATAAAAAATCACGCTTGGCTGAACTACGTGACTTCCAACTTAAGCTTGGGCGAACTACGTGACGTTCGATTATCACAGCGGCAACAATAGTTAACACTTGAAATAATATTATTCCAATTAAATGTAGATTGCTTATACGACAAAGCACGCAAATTCTTTGAACTTCAAAGTCGTGATTTTGTTTCGTATAAATATGCCAAATAACGATTAGTGATCTGAGTTTATACTAAACATAGAAGTAAATGATCGGTCAGTCCATATCATTGAAATAACGAGGTATGATTATTGTGTTTGCGTGCATGTTCATGTACATGTATGAGTGTGGGTTTGTGTGCGTATGTGTTTTTTTATTTATTTGTACACATTTCCATGTACTTATGGCACCATTTATTATAAAAACTGTATCATGTTGTATCCACAAGGGCCTTATAGCCTATTGGAATATATATATATATGGAGATAATTAAATTCACAACGGAATTTACGATTTTTGGGATCTTTTTAGATGCTTATTCACAATGCATGATATATATATATATGGAGATAATTATTTGTGAATAACCATGACAAATGTACAGACCAGACTACGGCGAGTGCGCCTAGCTACAATGCAAACCATAGATACAATATCAAGGACTCTGCCAAACCAACGGAATTTACGATTTTTGGTATCTTTTCAGATGCTCATTCACAATGCATGATCGACACCAAATTTATTGGTTTAGCAGAGGCCTTGATATTGTATCTATGGTTTGAATTGTAGCTAGGCGCACTCGCCGTAGTCTGGTCTGAACATTTATGTCTTGGTTATTCACAAATAATTATCTCCATATATATATATACATACATATCCTTATATATTTGAGGGGCATATGTGTTACATATAGTATACGTCTATAAATCCCCATTTATGTTTTAGATTACTTCATTTAGATGGCAGAAAATGTCACCATACATTGATGCCTAGAAAGTTATTGAATGCATTTCTACTGCTCTCATGACAGGACGAAATTAAAAAAGGACCTTTATTCCTTGACAAGAATTTTGATTGGTGACTAGCATCAAACTTTTGAGTTATTCACAAATTCGAAATGTCAAACTGTTTTCAAAAAAACTGCAATTTAATAGTGTCACGAGAGAATGATAAATAATTGATTTGAATTGTTCCACAAATGAAATGTGCTGTGAGATATGACTTAAAATTCAATACATGTTCTTTGTATAAAACAGAAAAGGGTTAGTATTCTGTCTAAATTCAAATTAGGGTTGTTCCACTTATCTTCCTTCATTTGCTTTGCGGTGGTGACGATATGTGTGAAATAATCCAGAAAACTAATCTCGTTCTATGTATAGTTTAAATTTATTTATTTTACTTCGACTGTGAAACAAGTTCTTACAACTAAGACAAATCACGCTCGAAGTTTTCCAGGGTAGAACCAGAACTAAGCATATGCGGAAAAAAAGTGTCTTGCTCAAAGACACCAAACATAGCCGTGGCGGAGGATCGAACCCACGACCTACGATCATGTGTTCGGTGCTTTACCACTGGACCACGCGCTCCACACTGACCCAGAGTTAGCGAGACACAAGCTTGGGTATTTTCCTTTTTATAAATATTCTATAAATGAATTGTTTGTATATGTGTTGTTGTGTTTGGAGTGGCGTTTGAATGCGGCGCTTAATATTGGACATTTTGTTTTCTTAAGTTACCAATACAGCTTAAATACGTTGCATTGTAGCACACATCACTTATGCAATTGGTCTGACGCGGGGTGTCAATCAAACAAGTCGATAATCCAATCAACGATCGATATTGTTTTCATGGCCGCCATTCTCCTTATTCAAACAATCGATCTCTAAGTAAAGATTACATTGTTTAACATTGTGTTTACTAGGACAAACAACGCCACATGACCAGTGGACGGAACGATATTCGCTCTCGCGTCATTTCAGTTGGCGGAAGAACCACACAGATTTATAAAGATTTATTCTTTTATTACAGTCTCATCCATATACATACACATAAAAATAATAAAATATAAATATACACAAACGTACATGGTCATTCAACTATTAGAATTACAAAATACTCTTATCACAAATAGTTTAATAATATCACATACGCTTATATCACAAATGTAAATACACAAAATAGTACATTAACAATAGCTAGGCCATTGATATTTTGTCATCAAACGTCGCACCTATACCTCCGTCAAGTTATCACCATGTTACATGAGCGCCGTCTCACAAGATTAAGAATTAGATGCATGTCGCTCACTAGAATATATACCGAAGTACAAGCTTGAAGTCGAATGAAGAAATCTCAGCTTCCTTATTATTTACAACACAACACATATTAAATAAAACTGAGGAGTAAACGCTAATTATTGCATTAAGATGTACTTAAAGGGTTGTGTAAAATACAGAATTAAGAAATACAAGCACTATTGCGCATAATTAAAAAATGGTCAAAAATATCACATGTCAACCACAATCAGATTGGGGTTGACTTAATAAGCATTTACTACTCAGATGCAGTAAAAAGGTTCACATAACATAAAACAAATTGACATCATTTACACATGTAAAATTGTCTTCTCTGTAATGTTCAAAAGCAGGTTTTGGCTAAAATTCGCACCAGATTAACCGCGGTAAAAAGCAATTTCAGTTTATCGTTATTACATAAATTCAGAAAGTTAGGTGCAGAAACTATGGCTTTTTCAAAGAGGGTATTTTTTTATATCACACAAGGCTTTTTTCTGTATTACATGCATCATTAATAAGTTCATACAACTAATATCTTAAGTTTTGAATGACTCATTCAGTTCCATTTTAATTATTTACACTTTTTTATTTACAAATAACAAAACAAATACAAACAATCAACTATTTATATATCACAACTTTTTTGAAAGGATTTACATGTCCTAAAAACTTACAGAGCCTATGGTATTATGTTTCAGTCAAATGAGGTTAAACACTAAGTTTCGTGGAAGAAAAAAAATAATATAGTATATTGATATACTAAGGCTCAAGTAAACTTGTCACAAACGTGTCACATTTTACCACTTCTTTGACCCTTAAAATTGTGATAACCTCCAGTTATAGTTTTAAATGGCATAAATATAAAAAAAAGTCTACACTGTACTGTGATAAAGTCCAGCCAGTCTGTCACTTTTCCCCAACTAGAAATTAGCTTTCTACTGAATTTGTTGTGGGTTTTTTTTTCAGCCAATCATCAGCCTCATCTCAATGATGTTAGCTGACCGCATGTGTTATAATAAAGGTCATTTATGCGTTCATTACTTGTTAAACTGATGGTCACATTGTTTAAACTCAATAACAGTTCAGTTGCATTTTATTTAAATTGATTTCCAGTACGATTGCAAACATATGCATCCACAACAAATAATTGTGTGTGTTGCCTTGTTCCCTATAAATGGTTTCATTTCACAATTTGCCCTGCACTTCTTTCATGTCTCCATCTTGTAAGTTGTATTGACCTTCTGCCATGGAATGGAATGGAATGGAATGGAATGGAATGGGAGTCTTTATTTATAGAGGGTAGTCCAAATAGTTTGAAACTAATCTTTCTTTGAGCCCTCTAATGATACATTTACATGTTATTTACAAAATACAATAACAAAACAAATAAAAACATTTTAGGCATTGCAAGCAAATTGATTATACATGAAATATGATAATTACACATATATCATTTTTTTTAGGGTTTTTAAGCAATCCTTTGAAAGTCTCTTTGATTAAAGAACAACAATATATATACATTCATATATATATATATATATATATATGTGTGTGTGTGTGTGTACATTTGAGGCGGTGACTTTGTTGTAGCATTGCGATAATAGTTGTTTATGTATTACCAAATATTATCTTCGGGACATATAAAGTAGCTTATTCTGTTTGTAACCATTTAACACAATTTGTTGTAAAGCTTTTGACTGTAGTACAGTTTCTGATATTAAATGGTATACTATTCCATACTAAAGTTCCAGAGTAGGACATACTACCTTTGAATAATTCTGTGTTTGGTTTTGGTGTGATAAAGTTTAATTCATTTGTTGAACGTAGATTTCTACGAATGTTATCATGGGTATTAAACATATCTGTTATATACGAAGGTGCATTGTTTTTTGAAACCCTGTACATAAATTTTGCTTCTTGGAGAAATATTCTTTGATCAATGGAAAGTGCATTTATTAACTGCATAGCTTCTGTAAATGTTGAATATTGATCACCTAAGATAATACGGCATGCTCTCTTTTGCAATATTAGGAGACAGTTTATGTTTATCTTTTTTGTATTACCCAAAATTACGTTACAATAATCTAAATGGGGTGGAATATAAGCTTTATAAAAAATAATTCTGTAATTTAATGGAATGTAGGTTTTTATTCTTGACAATAGCCACACGTAGGCTGAAATTTTCTTCCTTATGAACATGATAAGTGTATCCCACTTAAGGTTATTATTTATATGCATTCAAAGAACCTTATCACCAGATGTAAGTTCTAATGAAATATCATTATACGTTAATGGTATATTTTTATCAATAAGCTTAGCACGCCGTTGTGGTGTAATAACACATAGAACTTTAGTTTTTGATGTGTTTATAACCATTCCATTTTTAAACACCATCCATTTAAAATATTTAAAGATGATTGAAGATTTTTTTGTTGTATAACAGCCTTTGATGTATTTACGTCAAATATTGTTTTATCATCTGTATACATATCTGTATTTGACACAATACCCTTAAGACTGAGAGGGAGATCATTTATAAATATCAAAAACAAGAGAGGTCCTAATATAGAGACTTGCGGTACAACACACATAACAGTTTGTTCAACAGATGTTTCTCGATTTAATGTTACTTTCTGTTTTCTGTCAGTAAGGTAAGATTCAAACCATTTTATTGTGGTTTCAATGCATTTATACAGTTTCATTTTTTTACAAAGTATTGCATGGTCAACTAAATCCAAAGCTTTTCTAAAATCGACCATAACTGCACCAACAAACTCCTTCTTTTAGTGCCGCAAGCCATGTATCAATCATATGAACTAGAGCTGTTTCACAACTGTTTTGTTTTCTGAACCCGCTTTGAAATTTACGCAATAATTTATAGTGATTTAAAAATAGAATAAAATGTTCATGAACAAGTTTTTCAATCAATTTAGACAGTGCCGATAGTATTGGTATAGGTCGATAATTGTTTCGATAATCAGTTGCACCGTCAAATAAATGGCTTACTTTAGCATATTTCCAGATGTCGGGGAAAACACCATTGCTTACACATCTATTTATAATACGTGTTAAACTACTGGAAATTACATTAGAGGACATTTTTAACAGTTTTGGTCCGATTTTGTCAATGCCTTTGGCTTTTGATGTACCTTAATTAGAAAGCATTTCTTTGGTTTCATTCTCTGTAATGAGGGGTATGTTGAAAAACATTCTTTTGGGGACCTTGGAGTCAACAAACGTTTTAGTTTTATTGAAACTTGAGTCGGGTATTGGTTCTTTTAAATTTGCTGCTATGTTAACAAAGAAGTTATTAAATTCATTTACAATATCATTACTTTCTGTTATTTCATTACCATCTATATTAATTTTATTAATATTAGTTGAACTATTTGTTGTTTTTTGTAGAAGCACCATATTCTATAAAAAGTTTCCAGATTGATTTTGGGTCAAATTTGCCTTCTTCAATTTTTCTTTCATAAGATTTTTTTTTAATTATTAATAACCTGGCATACTCTATTTCTGTACATTTTACAATTGTCAGTATCATTACGAGCTTTATATTTGTCCCTGTCTTTTATGGCGTCTAATATATCTGGAGTTTACCAGTCAGGTTGGTGTATTTTGTTAACTCGATGTATCCATCTTGTAACTCGTCTTGTCTCACTTCAGTGTTTTCATCCCCAGGCTGGGATTTCTCCTCGTCTGGATTGAGACCATGGTCGACAGCCACGTGTATCAGGTTTCTTTTTCTAAAAATAGAAATATGCACACCTTTGTGAAAAGGCTAATGATGCCCTGCTATTTGCTTACTTTGTGTAGTGTAGAAAGGACCCAACTCTCTCCGCCGATTAGGGAGTTACTGGTATCAGGGACTGGGGTAGCCTACTTACATTGGTTGCGATATGCGCGCCAAAGCGATCCTCTTATCAGATTTGTGTAGCTAATGGTGTATCATTTCCATAGAAATGATAAAACAATCCAAAAATACAAGTGTTCCATTTCATTGGAACGTGATGGTACTGTTAGTACATCTTGAATGTTTCTTGTATACGTTTTCTTTTTAATAAGGTCCTCTACAATCGACCTGTCTTAGACGCCTTCTCAAGACCACTAACTAGTACCACTCGAGTGTTTGAGCCCGAAAACGGTAAGCAAATTTACAATTTCACCAGTTAACTTGCGGAAGAGCGGTAGTACTGGTTGATTGTTTGAAATGCATCTGAGGCAGCTAAAACAAATCACGCAGATATTTAAAGGGATTATATTGGCATATAACCGTCAATTCCCTGTCCTAAATACACACTCCCAGCATGAAGATACACTTATAACTTAGAGATAGTGTCTTATTGCATAACCTCTTTATAACAAATATAGGGTTTCTGAAGCCACGTTGTGTTTTTGTTTACATTCGCCATTTTCATCGAACTGCTTTCGGGTTTCCGATCAATCATCGGATAACATCGTGAAGATTCGTTCCCGATCTCGTTTTTTAAACTTTGGTCGGGAAGTTTACGGAGTTCAATGTAAACATTGCGCAATACTTTATTGCGGGACGTATTAAAGTGTTGGCCAATATTCAATTACAGTTAATTTGATAACTTTCAAGTAAATAAAGTTTATACGTCAATACATAAGCACTATTTTGTGCACACTGCATACAGGAAAAGTCTGGATTAACAGCGTGCTTGTGTAATATAATCCCTTTAAAATGTCTTGCTGAAGGGCGCTTCATATAGCCACGGCGGAGAATCGAACTCGCGATCTTCCGATCATGGTTCCGATGCTCTACCGCTGGACCTCGCGCCCTAAAGTACGAAGATATCCGAGAACTTGGTGGCGAGCCCAGGTGACTTTATGACATGGAGTCATGCAAAAATTCGGAGGAAAAGTGCCCGCTTCAGGTAACAATTTTGGAGATAACTTCCTTACTTTTTCATTAAAATTCAAGAAACAAAGATAAATCCTGCAAAAAATTATGCAAAAAGTGCAACGGTGTGTTCGCCACCGTGAAGTACGAACATATGGTTAAGTTTGCGAGAAGTTGCAATTGTTAAGAGTTGAAACGCACACATACATGTATAGGTCACACACTTACTTCTTCAGTACAAGAAAGATGACACCGGCCACCACAGCCGCTACCAGGACAACACCGCCCACTGATGCACCGACTATAACAGACGCGTCGGAGTTGCCGCTGGAAGCCTTTTGTTCTTAAATAAGGGGAAAAAACAAATATACTTTACGTATGGTATGTCAAACATGAAAAGAAACACGGAAAAGAAAATAGCAGACTCGGTTTTATCGAGTCTATTCTTGGGTGGGGTGAAGTATATAACATCCTTCAAAATCGAGGAACACTGATTAACACGTGCAGTTAGAAATATTTACATGTATGGTGGTCCTCCGTGGCCGAGTGGTTTACGGTCTCAAAATCACATCCCTCTCACCGCCTAGGTCGTATGTTCGAGTCTCACTCGCTCTAAAAACATTATGTGAGAAAGTTTACCAGTTACTTTCGGAAGGTCATTTGTCCTACTCAGATTCATTCTGAGGTCTGCCTCCGTCAATAAAACTTGCTATGCCACACATTACTAGAAATGTGTTGAAAATGACGTTAAACTCCATTTACAAAAAAGTTGCATGTGACATAGCACTGAATCAAAGTAGTTTTACAGTCGCCGTCGGCTTTTTATGGCCGCCTGGCAGCATTTACAGTCACTCTAACAGCACTTAACACGTCGTTTTAGTCTCAATTCTGCATCGACAGCTCTAAATAAAGAAAATGTTTATTCAGAAATGTTTGTCCGATGATTTCATTGATAAATGCACATTCATTGCGAAATTCATAATACCGCTATAGGTACTGTTAAACAATGGTGGTGGGGTAACTGGAGCAGATAGAATATATAGTTCGATGTTTGTTTGTCGTCTTTCAAATTCAACTTGTTAATAGTTGAAGCTGAGAAGGTTAAGGTTATTTTTTTATGTTTTATATCGAAAGACGAAACACGGAACACCAGGCGGACTTCAGTCTGCAGTCATATAAGAAATGTTTTAAAAACATATTACCATGTTTATCGTTAGTTATTTGTTTGACAATAGCTGGCATGGTTGTGGTAAGATTCGTTGTTGCTGATGGTGGTGGTGTTGTTGTTATTGATATTGTTGTTGTTGCTGCTGCTGCTGTTGTTGTTGTTGTTGTGTTTGTGGTTGTTACTATTGTTGTTGTTGTTGGTGGTGGTGTTGTTGATGGATTTTGTGTTGTGGCTGCTGTTGTTGTGTTTGTAGTTCTTACTGTTGTTGCTGTTGTAGTTGTTATTGGTATTATTGTTGTTTGTGTTTTTGCTGCTGATGTTGTTGTTGTTGTTGTTGTTGTTGTTGTTGTTGTTGTTGTGTTTGTAATTGTTGATGTTGTTGTTGTTGGTGGTGTTGTTGTTGCTGCTGTCGATCTTGTTGTTGTTGTTGTTGCTGCTGTCGATCTTGTTGTTGTTGTTGTTGTTGTTGTTGTTGCAGATACACTGCAGTTCGTCTCTTTCCAACCATTATCACAAAGACAGGTGTATGATCCGGGTGTATTGTCACATCGTCCATGTACACATTTTATTTTTATATGACTTGCATCACATTCATTAACGTCGGTTTCACAAAATTGTCCTTCCCATGTTTCAGGACACATGCATTTGTAAGCTGTGTCGTCTATGGTCGTGCTGTTTGTTAGTATACACGTTCCATTGTTCACGCAATGGTTGCTAATGCATGCGTTGTAAAATGAGCAATTCTCAACCGTCCATGAGGAAGCACAACTACAACTGTAGGAGCCAGGGGTGTTTTGACAAGTTCCATTGTTCTGACAGGGATGATTCAAACACTCGTCGATGTCTTGATCGCAAGTATCGCTTGGATGTGTATGAGTCCAACCACGGTCACAAATGCATCTGTGTTATATATTAGTAATTATAGCAGTTACACACACAGATATTGGCACACCTATCAATGGTTAATGAATTTTAAAATTTAAAAGACAAATATATCTAAATGCTAAATTAAATAATATTAAGGCAATATGAGCAACCCATTCACTTTGTTGTTTTTTTTAAAGAAAATTGATAATGAAAAAAATATTGTTGTTGATTTATTTTGCTTATTTATTTTAACAGACAAGCCATTATTATAGTTCCATTTTACTATCCATGAGTTTTTATATTAATTATCTTCCATTTTGTACTTGTTAACAGATTGAAATAGTCGAGCGTGATGTCCCTCCGATAGCTCTTGTTGTCTTCTCACTCTAAACAGTCAATGTCCTGTTTATGTAAAACAATCTTTTGTTTCATAAAATTGTTTGTTTTTAAAAGAGTTTCCCATATTGTATGACTGTAGAGAACTTTTGCAAGGAAATATAAGGCAGCAATGAATATCTCCGAAAATATACCAGAGTCCATACATTAGATATCTGAAGTCCACATTTTTTTCTCTATAAATTACCTCCCTTTATATTGAAATCAAAACATTTTTTGAAGTGGCATAAAACCACAATTCAATTGTTAAATTGCACATACGAGTATATGGTGTTTCTATTGTGTTTGATGTTTTTATATTTGTGTTCATCATTTTACATCCTTGTTCTTAAGTTCAAATCTATATCGTGTTTGTTTTGATGTTCTTAATTTTTGTTCTTATTGTTTGATTTAATTTGTGCTCGTTGATTTTATATGCTTGTTGTAAGTTTCTTGTTCTTAATTGAAAAATAAGAATGTAAAACGAACAACATGAATATAAAATTTAACACCATATATGTACAATTGACAACAGAAATGTTTAGTTTTAATAAGAACAAATTATACAATATTGCAACGATTTGCCTGCCATGTAATCACAAACTATTATAAGAACAGTGCATGGTCAATTTCAGTTATATATAATCCAAAGGAGAAATCAGCCAATTGGCGCCGTAAATTCACGTTTGAGAGTTTTATATTTGGCGGATTCGAAACACGTATGCCTCTCCTCGTCAAGTAGTTTAATTTGGCTCAGTACAACGCTATTGTTAAACGAAAGTATTTTGTCGATATTGCTTGTTGGTATATTAAAACGAACTGGGAAGAAAGAAGTTCTACTAAAGTACTATTTTTTTATCGTGATGCAGCAATCAGGCTTATTTATATACAAATTCAGCTATTTTCCGTAGTTTTATGTATAGAGCAATCATGTGCATTTAGCAACAATGAAGACTGAGTCTTGTATTTGATGCAAAGGGCGTGGTCAAAACCTAAATACAGCCTAAATGTCCATTCCGTGAGTTGGTTATGTTTTATTCTGGAATCGTTTGAGGGATTTTACATAAGTCCTTGGTTTCATCAGAGACACATATAAACAAGTAATCAAGTCACTGCTCTCCTAACATTGTGCATGTTGTTTAGGAAAGGAAAGTTTGGTTATGATACGTTACGTGTAATTCGTCAAGCTGTTTATTATAAACTCCTTAGTTTCAGCTGTTGTGGTTGAATACCCGTGGTTACACGCTGTTATATCACACTTGTCCCCGCTATATCCCGGCAAACATGTGATGTCTGCTGACGTGTTGAGTCGCTCATGACAACGCGGCCCTTCCCACCCATCAAGACAGCTGCATCTGAGAATCAAAACAAAACAGTAATTCAATAAGTATCTATTTTAATCCTAGCATGTAGAAGTCGCCAATCCAGGGGACACTGATGAGAAATAAACTTGAACATCTTCATAGAGCAAGGATTTACAGACAGCTGTTGTCTATTTTCACTTGTTATTTGGCATAGTTTAATTAGCCCTATGAAATGGGAGTATTTTTAAGATTTGTCATTATTATTACAGATGCAGTTTAATTATTATTATTATATATGTAGCTTCATTATAATTACAGATGCAGTTTCATTATAATTACATTTGTAGTTTCATTATAATTATAGATACTGTTTCAATATAGTTACAGATGTATTTCATTATAATTACAGATGTAGTTTCATTATGATTACATATGCAATTTCATTATAATTACAGATGTAGTTTCTTTGTAATAACATATCTAGTTTCGTTATTATAACAGATGCAGTTTTATTATAATTATAAATTCAGTTTCATTATAATTACATTTGTAGATTCATTATAATTACAGATAATGTTTCATTAATATTACAGATAATGTTTCATTACAATTACATTTGTAGTTTCATTATAATTACAAATGATGTTTCATTAGTATTACAGATGATGTTTCATTATATTTACATATGCAATTTCATTATAATTACAAATGATGTTTCATTATTATTACAAATAAAGTTTCATTATAAGTACAGATACAGTTGCATAATCATTATAGATGTAATTTCATTATACTTGTATATGCAGTTACATTATTATTACATATGCAGTTTCATTATAATTATAGATGCGATGCAGTTTCATTATTATCACAGATGCAGTTTTACTATAATTATAGATGTAGTTTCATTATTATTACAGATGCAGTTTCAGTATATTTACATATGCTGTTTCATGGCTTTAAAAGATGTAGTTTCATTATTGTTACAGATGCAATTTTATTGTATTTATAAATGCAGTTTCATGAAATTTTCAATTTTATTGCCATCATCACACTCATTAATCATTAATAAATGTGCGTACATAATGACCTAATTATGTTATGACTTTCTGTAAAACACCATTCATTCATTCATTCATTCATTCATTCATTCATTCATTCATTCATTCAAAACGAAACAAACGTAAAACATGTGTCCATTTTACGGTGTGCCCTTTTGGCTATCGCGGCATATTTATTTAAAGTCGAAGCAAAGATGGTGAAAAGTCGAAACTACGTTCGTTGTTTCGTTGTTTCGAGTTTTCACCGTCGTAGTTTCGTTGTTTCGACTTTACTTAAT
>CM055908.1:27511546-27714046 GCA_029582155.1 Panopea generosa | reverse complement strand
ATCCCCTGAGAAGACAATACGTTGTAAATTAAATTAAAAACATTAATATATAACTTTAAAAACAACGAAACGCGATTTTCACGACAAACGTGGTTAGTTATGAAACGTTGCCACCATCAGTCAAAAATACATGGCCATACATGACCACAAAGTCCTTTTTTCTAAGTTACACCAAGGACTTATATAGAAAAGGAAAAGCAACAGATTGAGATTTTATGAACGTTCGCGTATTCACGCAAAACCTAGTTTTAAATTTTACACAATGGAATACTCTACAAAATGAGACCGTTCCCGTGAAATTGTAAGATGCAAGTTTCCTATCCTCCTATATGAATCTTTGGTTACACGTCCGTTATGCAATTTTTTTTTTATATATATTATTATTTGTACTGGTGTGATATTTGACACATCCAACCTTGTCCTAATACAGCATGGTGTGTACTCAGGCTACGTCAGGTGTCGTAAGAGCACACTTCATGTAATCCAACTGATGGTGAAAAGATAGATAAAATGGATAAACAAATATTAAGATACTGTTGCTAGATAGCGTAACATATTTGAGTTCCTTTAAATATTAAACAAATACTGTTTATTGAAATTGAATTAAACGCCATAACCATTACAACTTAACCACGTGTTTACAAAAAAAAAGGAAATTAAGAGGATTTAATTAAATGAGACAGACTGACGTTAGACTAATATTCGTGTTTTGATATTCAATATAAAACCATCCTTAACCATCACAACTTTCAATATTGAATAGTTATGCTCTTATATACTGAATATCGAAACACGAATGCCAACTAATTGCTAACCGCGTTTAAGTGATAACGTCTACAAGTAAATGTAGGTACACATCGAATTTGATGCCGAACGAAAGAAATGAAGAGACGAAGAGAATGCTATGTTTATCTCTCTTTGTCCTTTTCTTACACGAGAACAATAATAACCTGGCACCGCATTCACAAAGCACCTTAACTGGAGAATTCAGTAAATTTAAGATTTCAAAATTGCTTCATTAGTAAACGTGTGAATATTAATTGTGATAATACAATGATCACTCTAAATGTTCTGAAGACAACACGTATCCATAACAACGTAATAGTTGACAGTGATATAGACACTTTTCGGAAATAATGACATTAACTGAAAATGAGATTTGATAAAATTTGATCATGTACATATTGATCACATATATTGATCAAATTTGATCATGTAACTCGTACATTGATCAAATTTGATCATTACATGTACATATTGACTATGTATGTATTGATCAAATTTGATCATGTACATATTATGAGAAAGACAAAGATCCGTATGCTTCATTTCGAATTCGTATTTTCAATTCGGTTTAACAGTTTAATGGCATTTTCGACAGGTTGTATATGGCATATCCAGTTTAGTTGCAACAGAGCACCTTATCGAAATAATAATTGTGTTTAATTGTTTGTTTTTTCTTTCTGTTTTTTTTTTGTTTGTTTGCATATGTAACGCCTCGTGATACTCGGAATAAAAATATTAAAATACTGCTTCCTTTCACAAATAACTCACAAACTAGTATTTATGAATCAAATTAAATCAAATAAATTTTATTTTACGTCAGCATGATATATTTGACCAGTGAACATAAGCTACATATGAAATCAACTAATGTGTAATTAGTTGACCTACTTAGACTTTAGCACTAGCCTCATCTCGATGGGTTTTGTTTCAAATCTGAAAGATAAACAATTGACGTTTCCTATCGCTGAAGTGGCTTGCGAATTACGTTGTGTGATACAAACTGCTGATGTGCTGTCTATAACAACTGAATGCAACGTTGAGAATATCAGTAAATAGTTGAACGTGATATGTATTACTTATTTGATACGGAAGGCAGATTTGGTTTGCTCATCGACAAACTTGTAGTATCAGCATTTAACATTCAAGTTCAATCGAGCTCAATGATTATTTGAGGGCAGCACTTTAATGAAGTAACACGTTGTTAACAAACTGTGAACATAGCAATTAGTACGATAGCCTAACGGTAAGAATCATAACTAAGTCATAAAAACTTGTGACATGCTCAGTGACACGGCGTAAGTTATCAAGAATAGAACCCGGCACAATTACATTCCGAGAAGGATCTTCTACTACTAGGCCACCTGACCCGAACCCTGTTTTGCGTTTGTTGCAATCTTAGACAAGAAAACGTCAAAATGACCTGGAACTGTAACAGAATCGTAACATTATTATAACTTGAGCAGTTTTATTTGTTCATACTAGTTTATTTTAACTTGGTTGCGAATTAAGCTCAGAGTTTACAAATATGAGCCGCTCTCGAGCCTGCTTCTGGGTAGAACCAGTACTGAGGGTTGTTATTGGGAGGCAACTGGGTCGAGCTGGGGATCAACCTTGCAACCTCTTACGTGGGCGACCAACACTTTATCCACTGTAGTATCGCCCCGCTTTATTGAATGTGTATACAGTACACATTTCTACAAACAAATCAGAAATATTGACATGTTCCGAACATGAAAACAAGATCTATAATCGACTAGGTATCAATTTTACGATACTGTAATAATTTTATAAAATGTAAGCAAATATAACAGAGCGCGTTCACTTGACAAGAAATGCCAACATGTTACTTTTGCAAATATGCAAAAGTAAATTTGGGTGTAGTCCCCACTGGGTACAAATTTGCACATGGAGTCATTTTACTCACATGTATAAATGCGTTCACTTGACCATATGTGCTCCTGGGAGCTAATTTGCATATATGCAACTAAATTAAGGTGCATGTGTACGAGGCTTTAGTTTGTGTTCATTTTTTTAACAGTAAAACTATTTTATGCAAAAGCATAATAAAAGAAAGTCAATTAGACATGTCATTAGCGCGACCTTGACATTGAAGGTACGCCCATATAGCCATGGGTTGCGCGTGTCACACTCTTGTATTCTGAAGAAAATCCCTCAATAAATAGGGAATTTAGACGGTCGAACTAATGCACATATACCGAGACGTCAATGTGACGACTATGTTAAACTAGTGGCAGGACAAAGCAATAGCTAACACAATAAGTGGCAGGAAAAAGCATTAACTAACAAAATAGATGGCAGAACAAAGCACTAACTGGCACAATTGGTGGCAGGACAAGGCACTTACTGGCAAAATTGGTGGCCGGACAAGGCACTAACTGACACAGTTGGTTTGGCAGGACAAGCCATAAAATATCATAATTGGTGACAGGACAAGGAACTAACTGACAGAATTTGTGGCAGGACAAGAGCCACAAAATGTCATAATTGGTGACAGGACAAGGAACTAACTGACAGAATTCGTGGCAGGACAAGGCCCACAAAATGTCAGAATTTGTGACAGGACAAGGAAAATGTCAGAATTGGTGACAGGACAAGGAACTAACTGACAGAATTTGTGGCAGGACAAGGCCAACAAAATGTCAGAATTTGTGACATGACAAGGAACTAACTGACACAATTGGTGGCAGTACAAGGCATTAACTAAAACATAGACGGCAGAATAAAGCACCAACTGGCACAATTGGTGGCAGGAGAGGGCACTTACTGGTAAAAGTCGTGGCAGCACAAGGCACTAACTGACAAAATTGATAGCAGGACAAAGCGCTGTCTGGCACAATTTTTGGCAGGACAAGGCAGTAACTGACACAATTGGTGACATGCGAATGCATTCACTAGCATAACTGATCGCACGACAAGGAACTAACTGACACAATTGGTGGCAGGACAAAGCACTAACTGACACAGTTGATGGCAGAACAATGCACTCACTGACACAATTGGTGCCAGGACAAGGCATTCACTGACACAATTGGTGGCAAGACAAGGCACTAACTAGCAAAATTGGTGACAAAACAATGCACAAACTGACACAATTGGTGGCAGGACAAGGCACTAACTAGCATAATTGGTGACAAAACAATGCACAAACTGACACAATTGGTGACAGGACAAGGCACTAACTGACACAATTTATTTCAGAACAGTGCAATAGCTGACACAACTGGTGGTAGGTCAAGGCACTAACTAACAAAACAAATGGCAGGACAAAGCACCAACTGACATAAGTGGTGGCAGGACAGGGAAATAACTGACAAAATTGGTGACAGGTCAAGGCACTAACTAGCAAAACTTGTTGCACAGCAAGGCACTATCTGGCAAAATTGGTGGTAGGAGAAGACACTAACTGACAAAATAGGTAGCAGGACAAAGCACTGACTGGCAAAATTGGTGACACAGATTATCATTTTCTGATGTCGCCATAACATATAAGTGACTTTTTGAATTTATTATACACTATACGTTATATCTAGAAAACCAGATTCATTGATCAACATGTGGCAGTTTAAATGTATACTGAACGGAACAGCTAACCCACCATGTGACATTTATGTACCTAACATTTGAAATTTGAATTTGATTAAGAGAGAACATATAGGCTATGTAAACATACACACTCTTCTGTTAATGTCATATACAAAGTCTAATAGCACCATTCCCTATTTTGACAAAGATATTGGAAATACAAAAGTGGCGGGTTAGCTGTTCCGTTCAGTATATTTACCGATTTTGAGCGGTTAACAATGCATTTTAATGAAAAGGTTACTATTATCCGCTGTTCCATGGGGATTAAACATCAGTATTTGGCGTACAATATAACAATAACTATTAATTAATAACTTTTCTAGAACACTTTAAATACTGATACTTATAAAACACATGTCTAATACTGTATGTAATAAAACATCTAATACGGTATACAATAACACACATATCTAATACGGCATATAATAAAACATAAAAGAACCCCCTCTTGTAAATTGATGACCTGACAAATCAAGCGATTAAAATTTAAAAATGATATATAAAAGCAACCCTAAAACTCATTTCAGTTATATTGATGACAAGCAGTCTAGGATGTGCACTCGTGCTTGAAAATAGTATTTGGATTTAGAAGGTAGTAGTCACTCTATAGTAATTCATATGAAACGTGCAACACTCCTCACTCACACTAATACCGGCTTAAGCGACATCTATTCTCAAGCAACACTTTATCAGTTTCATGATTCCAAGAAATCAGAAATAATAATAACACTGGAGAGGCGAAATTCCAACTGTCTTAAATCTGACAACGGACAATCAAAACATATGTATCACTTGTTTTCAACGGAACGGTTGTGTTACACTTGACCATTCTGTTATTCCCAGACTGGTTACATCCCATTTGATGACATGTAACTTTGAACCAACTAGACAAGATAACTTATTGCAAAGACAAAATGTAACTATGTACATGTATATGTTTTGCTTTTAATTCACACGTGGTCGTTGACAGATCGCTACAAAACCTGAGAAGATGCCTTTGGCAATTGATTATCAATGCTATTAATAGCTATTTCAATAAACCATATATTATGTCCCTTTTTTTTTTAAAATGAATAAACAAATTGAGTATTATGATGAAACTAACAATGCAGAAAATATAACAACAGATAAATAATTTATTCATTTATATAATGACGAACAAAAATATTTTATCATTTAATAATAATCATGGTATGCAAATGTTTGTAATATGATAAAAGTTTTATCTTAGGTATATAAAAGATCTTAATATATGCGTGTCGATCGTTACTACATATCGCGGCGGTTTACCAGTTAGGTGAATAGCCCCTTATTTATAAATCCTCCTTCATGAGGTCAACCCACCACGGTTGTATTCTTACAATTGCTTAATCACCGGTCGTGGAGGATTAAGCACCTTTCCTATATTCTTACATATTCTCATATACTTCTGCAGTAACTTTTATTTTTTCAAATTTCTTAGCTTACAATACTCATACTATGTTTCTTTTCATACTTACCTTTTATTTTAAATTTTTTGTATACTTAGTTCAAACGTCATTATTGTATTTTTTTCATTTCCACCTTTACTTCATTCTAACATTCATTTCCATTCTTACCTCATTCTTCTTTTCCTTTCCAACCTTTCTTCATTATTTTTTTCCTTTCTTTTCTTACCTCATTCTTATTTTCTTTTCATACTTCATTTTTCATTTCCATTCTTACTACATTTTTCTTTTCTTTTCCGTTCTTACTTTGTACTTGTTTTCCTTTCCATCCTTACTTCATACTTGTTTTCCGGATTCTTTCCAACCTTATATTATTGTATTCTCTTTTCCTTTTCAGTCTTTTAATATATTTGTTTATATCCGCCTCCAATAAGGATAAAATTTCTATTGGTAGATTTAGTGGGGGAATGATATGTTAAAAACATATAGAAAGTTTACCAAAATCGGAGATTTTAAATATGCACAAGACAGGCACTAAAGGCATGAGAACCACATGTTTGGTGCCTGAATTATACAAGACATTAATTATCTGCATGATAAGCACGTGTCACGTGATTGGTACTTAAATTACACAAGATAAGCACCAACTGCATGATATGCACTCGTTTGGCACCCAAATTAGACGATTAAAACACCAACAGCATGGGAACATGCTTATTTGGTACATAAATTACACAATAAAAGCACAAACTGCATGTGAACCACACGTTTGCTACATAAAATACACAAGATAGGTTCCAATGGCATGAGAACCTTACGTCTGGTGACAAATTACACAATTAATGCACCAACGGCATGAGAATCACACGTTTGCTACATAAAATACACAAGACAGGTACCAACGGGATGAGAACCACCCGTCTTCCGGGGTCACTTGAATGTATTTTTTCTCTTGTTAGACATAATTTACGTATTTCTTAAATGGAAGGAATCAAGCTCTAAGTGATTTTTATCATAAAATTCGCATATAATGATGGATATTAATCAATTATGTAAAAACTTTTTTTCTGAATATGTTATTAGGGCATCCTTATTTTATGTCTGCATTTTTGTATTTGGCAAAGAGTCCCTATAGATGTAAAAACTCGTTTTATCTAATTACGAGGACAGACAGACAGACAGACAGACAGGCAGGCAGGCAGGCAGGCAGGCAGGCAGGCATTTCAAATTCTTTTAAATTAAGATTCTTTATGTCAACTACATGAATACAAGAACTGGTATGAAAAAATATATTCTTGCAACCATAATTATTACCTAATTTTCTTCTTATATAATTTTAAGACATGTGTGTTAACTCTGCATATGTGTTTTCTTTCCATGTCTATGAACATGTGTATATATGTCATCAATGACAAAAGCAAAATAGTGAATATATGGTCACGCCACGTGTCTTGTTTATTTTATATAGGAGATGGAAGAGATTCTTCAGGAAAGATCAGCCATGCATGACAAGTATTACAAACAATATCAGAATCTCGTGTTGAAAGAGATCAACTACAGGGAGACAAAATAGACAGGGTAAGCTTATGGAATATAAAATATAGCTTATGAAGAAACAAGTTGGGTACAAACGCGAATTCAAATTTAATTAATAATTTCTTATTTTTTTCTTAATCAGTACAATAGAATGTAACAGTGTTAGTTATTACATAGTGCTTATAAATAAATGGAGTTGGTGGACTTGTGAACTTATATACTCTTTTTGGTCATGTTCTTATTCCCGTTGAATTGCATGCCTTTATCTTTACAACACAGTTTGCCTTTTTTCTGAAAGCTGATCATGGTTTCGTGAATCAATTCCGAACACCATTTCAAGTAAAACGCCGTTATAAAAATGCCTGTATTGATGAGATAGTATACGAATATGTCGTTGTTTGCCCCTGCTACAATTTGAGGAAATCACAATTTAGGGAAACAAAATAAAAACTTGCAATATTCACTGAATTCGCCCGCTCTAAGTTTCGAGGGTTACCGGTTGGTTCAATATTTGCTCAAAATTTAACAAACACTATGTCTATTAAGTCACTGGTGAACACGTATGAAAACTGAATGACAGCAGTGAAAAAACACTCATGTACCGTGACTTAATAACAGACATGTCACTGTCTATAGTTCATTCTATATTCTATAGTTCATTGCTGACTTGTAGCCTACATCTATTTTCAAGCGATTGAAAATTTCACATTTAAGTTCAATTAAAACTTACGCGAACATTATAATATATTAAACAATTGTAATAGTTCTATAACTATATATTTTTTAACCAAATTAACGAAAAACCGACTTTTCAAATATGCCTCAAATGGAAATATTCCGTTCCCACCTTTTTCTTCATTGAACATAATAACCGACAATGGAACCATCTTACGATGTGACAGTTGGCGCTGCCATTTTTGTTTGCACATACGGAGTAAAGGTGTAACAAGCAAAAACATTAAACGTTTATTTTTTTTTTTTAATATTTTATCTTCCGATTCCTTATATTTATATAATTAGATACAAAATCAATACTATATTACGTATATACGCGTATATAATCACAATTATGGTGTGTGTTTTTTAATATATAACTAAAATCTATACTAGTGTAATACTAGTTACACGCTCAAGACGGTGTTAACTATTGTCAGTAGAGCGGACTGAAATACACTCGAGTGCAAATAGCACCAAACAGATCAAATCAACAAAAATAACTATTCCAAAAGGACCTAAAGCAACAATTTGTACATCTAATTTCTAGAACGTTGTGGCGGAAGAACGGTGGTTCTACTCATTCTGACTCAGTCTGAGGTCTTCCTCCACCAGTAAAACTGGAGATGTCATATATAACCTGAAATGTGTTGAAAATGGCGTTCAACCCCATTCATTTCTTTTAAAAAAATAGAACATTGTGAACATTGTGTTTATGTAGACCTTTTCTGTATTACTTGCCAGCCTTACTTTCATAAAGAAATCGCTCATGTTATGATAGATACACCTAGGTCCCGGGGTTATTTCGAACGCAGGCGGAAATGGCCGAGTGATGTTCCGATTGGGAACAAATTCTTATTTCGAACGTTTATAGAAATGGCCGAGCGATGTTCCGATTGGTTCCGATTATGTCGAAAGATGACGGAAATTGGCCGAGAATAGGAAAATTTGGCGTCAATCTATTCACGGTTTCCACGAGAAAAAGAGTCCCGCGAAAAATGGTCGCCTGTTTGTATTGCAGAACGATTTTATATTTTTTCTGTATTATTGCATTTACTGTGGAAACTTTGCGATGCAATATTCTATGCGAAGGAGGTGGATTTTCCAGCAACTGGAAGAAAAATTGTAAGTTCTTGGAAAATACGAGAGACCTAAATGGGACCGGATTCTCCAGGGGCCGGATAATCTTTGAGCCGGATTCTCCATGGCCGTATTGTAGTGGGGCCAGGTTTTTAACTATTTGTAGTTTTACATTTCCGGTTGGCCTTGACCTCGGAACGAAAACAAAATGGAGCATAATTTAATCGTCATTTTTCTTTTCATAATTCTTGTGCCGATAGTGGCAATTTTAGCATTAGCTATCTGTTTGGCAGCCGTTGGGAAAACATTGGGTATTCGTAAAAAGTATATCCAGATGTTGTTGCGCATATTTGAGGTAAATTGAATTCTGTTCATATTGGGACTACCGAAAATGTGCCTTGCAGACGATATTTATTGCGTGCTAGATACGTGTTATGATGATATACACCGCGTTCTTTAAGCATGCTTCCATACAACGTCACCCTGCATTATTTAATGTTCATAGTCTGCTGACTGGGCTTCTGACTTATTCGAGAATGTTCCAGAGAATATACCAAACATGAGACATATTTGTGTGTCTCGGAAAATAGTGATACAGTGACAGAGGTCACCCATCCAAATACTAACCCAGTACTTCGTTGCTTAACTTCCAATACAGTCAGTGCACTTCAGCCATGTTGCTATAAATGCTAGCTTAACAGCGAGGCTGTTGTAAGTGACCTATGTACATTCGCTGCCCTCCTCCCCTCTGTAACCTTTAGGGCTTAGCCCCAACTGCACAGCCTGTGGCTTCCCGCAGTTCCTGGCCATATCCCGCCCCATCCCAAGGAAAGTGAGATTCGTGCAAACACAGGTTTGAAAGTTAATCCTTGTCGCCATTAAAGTGACAGCAGTGACCCATCCAAGTACTAACCCCGTACTTCGATGCTTAACTTCCAATACAGTCAGTGCACTTCAACCATGTCACTATAAAAGCTAGCTCAACAGCAAGGCTATTGTAAGTGACCTATGTACATTCACTACAGTGATATGCTTGTACAATTGTAAATATAGATATAATTTACATTAAAATCCTCGCACAATACCCAAGAGAAGTGGTAGTGCAGTGGATAGATTGTTGGCCACTCAAGACACAGGTTGTGGGTTCCGTCACAAACTTAAACTGATGTCATCACTAAAACAACTTGGTAATTGTTCTATGTAGGAAACGGATTCAATTCACATAAGCTCTGAGCATTCTCAACAACCAAGCTTAAATAAACTGGTATCAACTTACTCTCAACTAGCATGGATGAAGTAATAACTACCACTTTACTTGTCACCTCAAACTGTCGGCATATGTATGACAAGATTCAAACTTAGGAGTTACAGTGTTTTAGAGAGCTCTGACTTATGTGCACTCACCTATGAAATTAAAAGCTTATAACAAAAAAACTTAAGGCAAGAATCTTTGTGAACCAACGATTCTAATCATATTGTTAAAATATAACTTTATTTAATCTTCATCCAAATGAAAGTGTACCCAAATTTAACTCAAATCATACATAATATTTTTTCTGAAAATACAACCATTTCAAACGGCCAATTAAGTTATTTTGTAAAACACAATCCTTGATTGGTGACTTCATTGGCTGACTATTATGTAGATACTGACAGACAGAAGGTTGGAAAGCCTCTTAAAGTTTCAGATTCTTGACTTATAATCATAAGAGGACTGGGAAAAAAACTGAGTGATGTGATTGGTAAAATAATATAAATCAAATCCCAACTTACCTTCTCTTTGCTTTTCTTATGACAAGCAAACTTAATGGACAGTGTAAAGTTATACGTTTTGTAGCAGGTTTGCAAGTTTGGATTATATTTCTTAAGAACTTATTAGCAAATTTAGTATATTAGATTCAGTCTGATTTAGTACCAATGACTTAATTACCATGAATCTCTGATAGAACTACAGGTAAGAAAATCAATATTTAATATTAAGATCTTGTGTCAAAATTTATGTGCTTTTTTTTTTGTTTTCACAACCTTGTCACAGAATGGACCACATCACAGTGTGTGTATAACGTGTCTAGAGAAAAATATAAACTAAAAAATAACAGGATTTGGGTCTTGGACATTATAATTTTGTTAGTAATCAGTGTACATGTCTGATATATATATATGTTTTTCAGTTTGGACGAAACAGAATCGAAAGCTATGCAGCGTCAGAGCGTGGTAAACACAGATTCAACACAGAAGGTTCTGGAGACGAAGGACTTCCAGATACAGATGTTCTCACAGACAGCTCTCAGGAGTGCGATAGTGATGGTAAGTGTGGCTGTATAATCCTCACACAGTGATCTACCAGGAGTGTGATAGTGATGGTAAGTGTGGCTGTATGACCATCACACAGTTATCTGCCAGGAGTGTGAAAGTGATGATAATTGTGGCTGTATGATCCTCACACAGTGTTCTGCCAGGAGTGTGACAGTGATGGTAAGTGTGGCTGTATGACCATCACACAGTTATCTGCCAGGAGTGTGATAGAGATGTTAAGTGTGGCAGTATGATCCTCAAACAGTGATCTGTCAGGAGTGCGAAAGTGATGGTAAGTGTGGCAGTATGATCCTCACACAGTTATCTGCCAGGTGTGTGATAGTGATGGTAAGTGTGGCTGTATGATCCTCACACAGTTATCTGCCAGGAGTGTGATAGTGATGGTAAGTGTTACAGTATGATCCTCACACAGTTATCTGTCAGGAGTGTGATAGTGATGGTAAGTGTTGCAGTATGATCCTCACACAGTTATCTGTCAGGAGTGTGATAGAGATGTAAAGTGTGGCAGTATGATCCTCACACAGTTATCTGTCAGGAGTGTGATAGTGATGGTAAGTGTTGCAGTATGATCCTCACACAGTTATCTGCCAGGAGTGTGATAGTGATGGTAAGTGTTACAGTATTATCCTCACACAGTTATCTGTCAGGAGTGTGATAGTGATGATAAGTGTTGCAGTATGATCCTCACACAGTTATCTGTCAGGAGTGTGATAGTGATGGTAAGTGTGGAAGTTTGATCATCACACAGTTATCTGTCAGGAGTGTGATAGGGATGGTAAGTGTTGCAGTATAATCCTCACACAGTGATCTACCAAAAGTGTGATAGTGATGGCAAGTGTGGCTGTATGATCCTCACAGTTATCTGTTGGAAGTGTGATAGTGATGGTAAGTGTGGCTGTATGGTCCTCACACAGTTATCTGCCAGGAGTGTGATAGTGATGGTTAGTGTGACTATATGATCCCCACACAGTAATCTGTCAGGAGTGTGATAGTGATGGTAAGTGTGGCAGTATCATCCTCACTCAGTTATCTGTCAGGAGTGTGATATTGATGGTAAGGATGGTAAGTGTGGCTGTATGATCTTCACACAGTTATCTGTCAGGAGTGTGATAGTGATGGTAAGTGTGGCTGTATGATCTTCACATAGTTATCTGCCAGGAGTGTGATAGTGATGGTTAGTGTGACTATATGATCCTCACACAGTTATCTGTCAGGAGTGTGATAGTGATGGTAAGTGTGGCTGTATGATCATCACACAGTTATCTGTCAGGAGTGTGATATTGATGGTAAGTGTGGCTGTATGATCATCACACAGTTATCTGCCAGGAGTGTGATAGTGATCGTAAGTGTGTTAGTATCATCCTCACTCAGTTATCTGTCAGGAGTGTGATATTGACGGTAAGGATTGTAAGTGTGGCATTATCATCCTCACACAGTTATCTGTCAGGAGTGTGATAGTGATGGTAAGTGTGGCTGTATGATCTTCACATAGTTATCTGCCAGGAGTGTGATAGTGATGGTTAGTGTGACTATATGATCATCACACAGTTATCTGTCAGGAGTGTGATAGTGATGGTAAGTGTGGCTGTATGATCATCACACAGTAATCTGTCAGGAGTGTGATAGTGATGGTAAGTGTGGCAGTATCATCCTCACTCAGTTATCTGTCAGGAGTGTGATATTGATGGTAAGGATTGTAAGTGTGGCATTATCATCCTCACACAGTTATCTGTCAGGAGTGTGATAGTGATGGTAAGTGTGGCTGTATGATCGTCACATAGTTATCTGTCAGGAGTGTGATAGTGATGGTAAGTGTGGCTGTATGATCGTCACATAGTTATCTGTCAGGAGTGTGATAGTGATGGTAAGTATGGCAGTATCATCCTCACTCAGTTATCTGTCAGGAGTGTGATATTGATGGTAAGGATTGTAAGTGTGGCATTATCATCCTCACACAGTTATCTGTCAGGAGTGTGATAGTGATGGTAAGTGTGGCTGTATGATCGTCACATAGTTATCTGTCAGGAGTGTGATAGTGATGGTAAGTGTGGCTGTATGATCGTCACACAGTTATCTGTCAGGAGTGTGATAGTGATGGTAAGTGTGGCTGTATGATCATCACACAGTTATCTGCCAGGAGTGTGATAGTGATCGTAAGTGTGGCTGTATGATCCTCACATTCATTTTATGAATGAACAACAGTTAACAGATTTATTCAGTAACATCTTTATGTGTCCATTAGAAGTTGGGCCCTCCATGGCTGAGTGGTCTATTGGTGAAAAGAAAACATGATGGAGTAATACTCATTACTTATTTTTTTTAATGAAAAACATTTAATTCATTTATTCATTAAGATCTTCCTATGTCCATTAGAAGTTTGGTCCTCTATGGTCTAAAGTCTAACTACCACTTACCTCTCACTGCTGAGGCCTTGGGTTTGAGTCCAGCTCGGTCCAAAATCTTTATATGAGACAGTTTACCAGTTACTTGTTAAAGGAGGTTATTCTACTTGGATTCATTTTGATGAAAATTTCTATTTAGAATTATGAATACCTAAAACTATGACTTATTCCAGATAACCTGATAACCCGGGATATATCGATATCTGCTGTTGAGGGAATCAAGATCCCATCTAAACGGTCCGACTATGATTTGAGTTGGAGGAGAGATTTTCATATCTCGGACGTCATGTACTTTGCAAAATGTGGTACTGAGGTAAAAAGAAAGCATAATACAACATTATTATTTTTTTAACTCTTTCTGTATAATAATTTGCCTTGTCATCCAGGGAAATGCTCATCCCATATTACACACACTGAAAAAATTTAAATAAACAAGGCAAAAGTTGATAGGAACTTGCAGCAATAATATTATGCTGGAGCAGGTTAATGTGATTTAACGTCTGAAATTAAAAGTAATATATTCTCAAAATATCTTGACACTTAAATTTGTATTTCATTTCCAGTAAACTGCTCACACGGGTGGTCCAGTGGTAGAGCACGGAACCCATGATAGGAGGGTCATGGGTTTGATCCTTCACTACGGCTATATGTGGTGTCCTTGAGCAAGACACTTTTCCGCATAGGCTTAGTAATGTTTCTAGCCAGGAAGACTTGGAGGCTGATATGCCTAAGTTGTAAGAACTTGTTCCACAATTGAAGTAAACTAAATAAGTTCAAACTTAACTATTCACACCTAGAGAGGATGTATAATCATAAATTTAATGGATGTGTTTGATTATTTTAGATTTTTCTCTATTAAGGTTTTTATGCATGTCTTATGTTCCATTATCCAGGCTATCATTCAAGATGATGTCACACAAAGATTTTCAGCTGAAGGTAACAGTTGTTTTTTCTTTTAGATGAATCTGTCAATTATTTGGATTAACCTATAATATTTTAGTTTAGTGGAACCTTTCATATTTCCATGAACCTTTCATATTTACATAAACTTTTCCATGAACCTTTCATATTTCCATGAACCTTTCATATTTACATAAACTTTTCATAAACCTTTCATATTTACATGAACCTTTCATATTTACATAAACTTTTCATGAACCTTCCATATTGAGATGAACCTTTCATATTTACATAAACTTTTCCATGAACCTTTCATATTGAGATGAACCTTTCATATTGAAATGAACCTTTCATATTTACATAAACTTTTCCATGAACCTTACATATTTACATAAACTTTTCCATGAACCTTTCGTATTGAAACTAAGAATGACATTCAATGACCTTGGTATCTATTTTCACAAACAGAAAGATATAAGCTATATATGTGTAGCTTATGAATTTTAACAAGCATATAAACTTTGCACTTAAAATAGTGAGGACAATGGCAGGTATTATACAAAAGATGGCAGCATATTTTGCATTCACCAAACCACTTATAGCAGAAAAGATTGATTGCTACTCTTGCCTTGTTAAGGAAAAAGGTCCTATATAAAATACAGTTCTAATGAAAACTAATGCCAAACTTCATGAGTTGGGATATATGTAGTGATAACGCAATGCTATTCCTTCGTCAGTCATTGTCAACCACAGTTAATGGAAATCATTTGTTATCAAGGTCGCCCAAATCTTAAATGGCCACTGGAACTAAAAAATAATAAATCTATGAAAATTTTAAACAACAGTTAAAAAATCTTATTCACAAATTATCAAATTTTATTTGCACTGGCCTTGGATCTTTATCAAATTTGTGTTGTTTACTGTTGTGAAATATTTAAACAGCTACCATGAGGCTGTGAATATTGCTTTGAGCTATATAGGGCAATGTATAAAATGACAATAAAAGTTCAAATTTAAACTGTTTATTAAAATTTTTGAATTTTTATCGCAATGTTTCTTGATTACCCTAATTTATTTTGAACCTGGAAAATCCGGCCTCCAAAATGGCCATGGAAAATCCAGCCTCAAGATTATCCGGCCTCTGGAGAATCTGGCCCCATTTAGTATTGTCCATCTGGCCCCACTTTTTTAAAAAAAATTATAGCAATATTAGGGTCATTTATCATAAACAATACGTACATAATATGTATATTATGCTTACATTGAAATATTTATGAAATACACATAAACACGGTAAACTTGATTATTTGTGTCGCACATTGTACAAACAAATCAATAGTTTTTTCATACATCACAATTATTGTAAAATTGGAAATCAATTTGCTTTTAATTTTGTAAGATATTATAAATATGCACCATATTCAACATACTATAGATGATGGCTGATCAATACTTTTTTAATTATGCATTTGTAAATAAACCATAAATAGAGAATAGTTATATTAATCTACATTTATAATGAATACAGTAATCTATTTGCCTTTGAGAAAAACACACATCATTTTAACATGAATTTACATTTTCAACATGAGATGTTGCATACAAAATTTAAATATGAAGTATAGATACAGATATAGATCTCTAAATTGTACACCTTTGAAATACTCGTATCAAATATAATTTATTCTGTTCATTGTCTCCATGATCATCTCATCTTATCAAATAGCTAGTTTTATTTACATCACATTATTACAATATTGAATTAATTTTTTAATGTACAACACTTATTCATTAACATATGATCATGTACACCCCGCAAACATTTGCGCAGTAAAGTTTAGTTGTGTCCCATAGCAAT
Source organism: Panopea generosa (assembly GCA_029582155.1). Taxonomy (NCBI): domain Eukaryota; kingdom Metazoa; phylum Mollusca; class Bivalvia; order Adapedonta; family Hiatellidae; genus Panopea; species Panopea generosa. The sequence goes on along the minus strand of CM055908.1, from coordinate 27,697,424 downwards.
TGGAATCATAAACATTTACATACCCAAATCATGTGACTGTCTGCTGAACTTTGAACTGACTGTCTACTGAACTTTGAACAGAGAGCTTTGTTGTTTTCTGACAACTCTTGTTTATTCAAGAAATACCCTTTTCAGGGCAGATGTTTAATAGATTATTACCAGACAATTCTCATACCTGTAGCATATTTGCAGATGAGCATGCTTTCTATTTTAATCACTTAGTTATTAAAAATTGTAACTGACTCTGTACTTAAATGCCAGTAATGTTTCTACAGTTTCTGCAGTTTTAGAATAAAGTTTACTCAAGGAAATTTAACTAACAGAACTTTTCAACTTCAGAATTAAAAAGCTGGAACCTGTTAACCCGTACAGACAGAGGGTATCATTTCATCAGGTAAGTGTTGATAATTAGTAATTACATGTACATTGAAACCTCTATTTTAGTTGTTTCTAATAAAAATATATAAAAACTTAGATATTTAAGCTTAACCCTCTACTTCATAGATATGCGTTTTCCCGCACCAATCATAGAAGGCCTTTGAAAACAGTGCAGGAAGAGTTCCTGCACTGTTTTCCACTCTGTCAGTTTATATAAACATAATTCACCCATTGCTGATATGTGGTGAATTAATGGTTTCAATTTGGAAGAGTCTAAGAAAATGCTTATGGAGCAATGGGTTAAATAAGCTAAAATATTTTGTCAAAGGATTATCATACTAGAAATAGTTGTCTTGCAGTCTTTTTGTTTTTCTAACTACAGTCCATTAGATGCACACTGCCTACTGTCTTTACATACGGTACATGTACTTGAATATACTGATAAGCTTGTTTGGTTTTATACTAATTTATTTTAGCTGCGATGAAAGCTCAGATCTTGTATGATCTGCTGTTAAGTCCGCTTCCTGGATAGAACTGTACTGAGTTGTTTTATTAGAGGCATTGAGAGGTCAAGCTAGGGATCGAACCTGCAACTTCTGGTATGAGCGGTCAACACACTATATGTTACACTGCCGCCCTGCTTAAGCTAGTATAACATGTGTACACTAATCAACATGTAAGAGCAAAGTAATAGATGTAAATTTGATTGTAATTTTATATGAAAACTATTTAAAATAAAATGACTATATAATGTGGCGTCTTTACAAGTAAAACATTAAAATGAACAATAGTGCACATCTGGAGCGAATTTTAACTGTATGCAATATAGTGGATGATTTTATACAGTTTTATACTGTTTGATAGTCACGGTATACACATTAGTTTTGAAACCGGTTATGGGACACACGTGACTGCAGAATGGAAAGTTTGACAAGCAACTTAGATGTAACCATTCATGAATATATTGATGATTATAATGATGCTGATGGTGATGATGATGTTTATCATGATGTTGGTCATGATGTTGATGATTATAATGATGATAATGGTGATTATTAATATGTTGGTGGTTATAATGATGAAAATGGTGATTATTAATACAATATATGTTGATGATTATAATGATGAAAATGGTGATTATTAACCATGTTGATGATTATAATGATGATCATAGTGATTATTAATCATGTTGATGATTATAATGATGAAAATGGAGAATATTAATATGTTGATGATTATAATGATAATAATGGTGATGCTGATGCTGTTGATTGTGATGCTGATAATGGTGATTATTGATATATAAATGATTATTTTGATGATAATGAGGAAACTAAATATATTGATGATGATAATGGTTATATTGATGATGATGTTAATGATTTGATTATTATTGGTGATTATTAATATGTTAATGATTATAATGTTGAAAATGGTGATTATTAATATGTTGATGGATATAATGGTGAAAATGGTAATGTTGATGATGATGTTGATTATAATGATGATAATGGTGATTATTAATATGTTGTTGATCATATGGATGAAAATGGTAATGTTGATGATTAAAATGATGATAATTGTGATTATAAATATGCTGATGATTATAATGATGATAATGGTAATGTTGATAATGATGTTGATGATAATGATTATACTGGTGATAATTAATATGTTGATGATTATAATGATGATAATGGTAATGTTGATGATTTGATTATAATGATGATAATTGTAATTATTAATATTTTGATGATTATAATGATGAATATGTTGATGATTATAAGGATGATAAAGGTGATGATGATGATAATGATTATGATTAATTAGGTTGAATCTTATAATGATATATGATAAAGTGGTGAAAGCATACATGAATGCTTAACGCATATGACATTTATTCACTTTACTACTGATGTGTTTAAATATAACCGTAACGAATGATTATTCAGCCCTTTCCCTGCCATAGAAACATCATTTTTTTTTATTTGTTTCATCTATGTTATTTCATTAATCAAGAAAGATGTTTGTAATCATGGTACAAGTGTAACAAGAGTGAAGATAATAATTGGATTGTTTTATGGTTTGTGTTGTTATGGGGGTTTTGTTTTGTTTTTTGGGGGTGGGGGTGGGGGTTGCCTTTTTTCCATTAGTTTTAATATAAGTTTCTAAATTTCATTTGAGTAATATTTGGCTGGGCAGGGGCTGAACCTTTAAAATCCTTAAAATCAATAATTGCTGATTCTGATGGGAACTACTGTATTAATATTTAACATGAATTTTTTTTCTCTATTTTATCTTTCCTTTCCTTCTGCTCTCTACTTTACTACATACATATGTTTTGCCAGGTAGTTTGTCCTTGTATTCTTATTCTTGTCTTTTCTTCCTTATGTGTGATTCCAGTATTAAGTTCTTCCATGAAACAGGCTGTTTGGAGTCCCTCAGATTGTCTTTGTTATTATATCCAAATAGGTAATGATATAAATGCATGGAGGGTCGCCATCGGTTTGTTTCATGGTAAAGTATATTATGGCTCAAAGAGATTACATGTAAAGCTTATACTATCTGCAAAATGTATTATGTTGATTTTATCAAAGGCTAGGTCGTATTTGAGGGAAATTATATATTTAGTCAAAGATGTATTTTATAGTTCATATTTTAGTTTAGTTATATGTCTCCTACTTTTGGAGGCTGGTGATATTGAGCTTAACCCTGGACCAATCACTGGGAATCATTGTTTATCAGTCATTCATTGTAATATTAGAAGTATTAGGAATGAGTTTATTAGAGATACTTACATTGATTTTGATATTTTATGTTTTACGGAGACTCACTTAGATCAAGCTGTTACAGATGAATCTATTCTTTTAACAAATACATTTGATGTTCCCTGTAGAAGGGATAGAACAAATCATGGAGGTGGAATTCTTGTATACTTAAATAAAGCTTTAGTGCACTCAAGAAAAACTGACCTTGAACAATTTTGTAAGGAATCTATATGGTTTGATGTTAGAGTAAATAGTGAAATATATCTAATAGGAGTATTTTATGGTCCAAAAACATCTGATGTGACTTTTTTTAATAACTTCAACAGAAATATAGAAAAGACATTGGAAAAATAAAAAAATATAATACTGCTAGGCCACCTAAATGAAGATTTATTAAATAACTTGTATCATAATTTAAAAGATATTTTACTTACTAATTCATTATGTAACGTTATAAATACACCAACAAGACAACACGCTATTCTTGACCCTATTCTTATTCCCAATGATATGGTTTATATTGAGGCAGGGACACATTGTAACCCGTCAGAAATAAGTGACCATAATGCAACTTATAGATATTAACCATTTACTTATGAACTCAACTCATCATATGAAATGACCATCTGGTTATATAAAAAAGCAAATTTTGAGTTATTAAATAGAAAAATATCGTCTTTTAACTGAGACTGTCTATTAAATGGATCAGTACACAAAGCTTGTGATATGTTCACAGATATTTTTATCGAATTTGTCAAACTATGTGTACCATTCAAAAATGTAGGTGTTAGACCTGACGATAAACCTTGATATGATTCAAAAAAATTGAAAATTGTTGCGAAAAAGAGACAATATAAAACGAACGGCAAAAATAACTGGCAAATTAAATGATTGGTTTTAATACAAAAAAGTTCTTAATAAAGTAAACAACTTAAAAAAAGCATGCAAAAGAACTATTTTTTAGTAACTTAGAAATAAATTTAGCTGAATTGCAGTACAATGATAAAAGTGTATTTTGGAAAATAATACGCCATCGTTAAGAATAATACTTCTTCAAACATTCCTCCAATTTGTGTCACATCTCAAAATGGTCAAAACAAAATATTTACTACAAATCAAGAGAAAGCAGACTGTTTAAATGATTATTTTTCTTCGTCAATCTCTAGCGTAGATGACTCAAATGTAATGTTTCCTACATGTATAAGACAATCAGCATCTTGCTCTGTTTTTAAGAAAAATTTGCTTTCTTCTTCATCTGGCACGAATGAAATCCCTGGTTACTTTTTACATGGTAATCAATATCTATTGGTTATCCATGTTAGAATTAGAAACAATTGCAGCAAACTTAATAATGACCTTTTTCTAAATCACTTAAGATCAAATGCTATATGTGATTGTTCCAGCGGTGTAGAAAATGCTGAACATTTCTTTCTTTCAATGCAGTCTTTACAGAAATCTAAGATATTCACTTTTCCAATCTATGAGAGAATTTTATCCAATTAATATTAATGTATTACTTTTTGGAAATAAGAATCTAAAATTGGATGAAAACATTCACATTTTTCAAGCTGTCCAGGACTATATCAAAAGTACAAACCGGTTTTCAAATTAAGTTGCTTTACATTCCGAGAACATTTGATAAGCTTTCCAATATGTACATGTATGATGTGGTAAATAACCAAGTAAACTTATGCAAAGTTGTTATATGTAATTATTTTTTGTAGTCTGTCAATCTCGAAAGTTTATGTATATTTAATCACGGGATCACATGGTTGTCTTCTTATGAAAACTCGTTCAGTTAACTATGTTAAACAAACATTTTTGTATTTTTAAAGCTTGTTATAAGTTTTCTGTTCTTTCTGCTCTCATTCTCTTACAATTCTATCTTTTTCTCCTTCATATTTATGTTTATTTGTTTACAACTGCCATACTTGTTGTTTGTTAAACTGTAGGGGGAGGGTCGAATCTAATGTTGGAAGAACTTGTGGCCCAACCCCATTTCTGTATATAGAAATAAAATATGTTTAAATGAAAACAAAACGAAAAGCGGATGATAACAGCATATTATCATAGGATATACTTGGACATTTCTAGTTGCATGTCCATTGTGATTGAATAAAGATAATCAACTTTCCAAACTTTGTTCTGGGTGTTTAAGATTTGGGTGGTAAATATTCTGATAAAAATTATAAAGTAATCATGTATATTGGAAAACTCGGCCAGACCTGTTCCAGATATCATCAATTCCATTTTTGTCTATAGAAACTAAGGATAAAATCCAAGTAATACAAATGTGTTACACCTTTACAATACATGTATCATTGAGATTTTATTGATGTTACAGTGTTCGTCTAATGGTGCTATGGTGGCTAGGATGTTTTGGAAGATATTGTATTTTATTACCATTCAGGTATGTATTGGTGCAGTTTACACCAGGATTTAAGTTTAATTAATAGCACTTAGTTAACAGCATACACTTGTAATAAGTATCCTTACATCTGTTTATTGGCAAAGAGTACTTGGTAATTTCCTTTGTTTTGGGGAGATTTTGTAATGTGCCCGATGAAATATGATAAAATCATTAATTATACATGTGTATAATTGTACTTGTTGTTAAATAATGCATCTGATTTAATTACATGTATATCTCCACAAACCCAACACCCCTTTTGTGGAAGATATATTGCTTTTAGCTTGGATGTCTGTCTGCCAATCATGTTGGTCCAAGGTCAAGGTCCTACTGAGAGATCAATAGTTTAATACTTATAAAATATATGTGAAATTATCTAAGATAGAAAATAAAAAAGTACAAATTAAAAATTTATATGTGTCCGAAAACTTAGGAGCGAAAAATTTTCAGTTTTTTTTTAAAATATGTCCCAATTTTTATTATCAAAAAAATAATTATTTTCCTGAAAAATAAGGGTGTCCCAAAACATCGTGTAGGTATGGTAGGCAATATTTCGCGTCCACTTCTCATTATTAAATGCTTTAATGATTTTTAGCACAACTTCTGAAAAAAAGGGGTACTATTGTATTTGCCATGGCATTGGTGTTGGTTTTATTTTTCAGGTAAAATGTTTAGGCACACATGTACTTATATCACGGTAACCACTGCCCATACATCAATGAAATGTCACGCATGTGTTCACTACCATAAAAGGGACTCAGAGTGTCAATAATGATACCTTCATATTGATTTTAGGCAGAATTATAACACTTTTTATATTAAAAAAGTTTTATGGCATGCTCTTATATCTCGGTAACCGCTACTAATACAATAAAGAAACTTGGTGTGTATATTTAATATCATATAGGGGAATCAAGGGACAAAATGGGACAATACTATTATGATTTTAGGTAGAATCAATTAAGCAAAGTGTTCAGATATTGGAAATGGTACCGGACATAGGACTGAGCAAACTGAACATTGAACGAGCAATGAACGAACAGAGCAAAGGCTTAGCAGAATATTAGATTACAAATTATGAAATATTCAGAAATGCAGTTTACATCATTCTTAAGCAAGTACTTGTGTTAGTAAGTGAATTTGATTAAGTGCACTTAACTAAATGCATGCAAACCTAGTACAAACTAGTACACATTTATTGGGTAATTGAATGGTTTAGAGTCTGTACAAGTACATTGTTCTTTCATTATTCACTTAATGAATTATGTAAACAAATACATGTAGACCTTGAATGTATATTTATGATGACTTTGCTTTAAGTTATTAGGACATTTGTTACGCAGATATTGGACAGCCTTAGAAATTAGATCAAAATAACGTTTTGGTCCCAGCAAGTTTGCTATAACCAAGTTTTACTCTATATTTCATAAAATATCGTTTATGTTTACTCTTATTAAACATTTTTGAGATTTTTATAGAAGCTATAAGTTTATATATTGATTTGTATTTCAGGTTTATATTATGTTTTGTTGGTCTCAGTTGGTTGATTGTATCTACGTTTTTGATTGGATATATCCCTGCAGGACGGTAAGTTACATATACTCCATGCATCTCTAGAAAGAATTTATGTTACTAGTATACATTTTGGATCTAAAATATCTTTCAATATTTATTATGATAGACATTGTTTTAATGAGCTTTTGTGAACACCCCATGTCTGTCGGTCACCTGTTATGAACTTTTGCTTAACTTTTATTCTAAAACTGCTTGACAAGTTTTAACAAACTTCAGTGCAAAACATTGCTACATGAAGCTCTCTCAAGTTTGCTGACTCTTCAGTCACAATGCTGAGAAGTTTCAAAAGCCACTTGCCCTAAACCTGGAGCTGGGTTGGAGCCCATGACCTCAGTGTTGACAGGCTTGGAGCTGGGTTGGAGCACATGACCTCAGCGTTGACAGGCTTGGAGCTGGGTTGGAGCCCATGACCTCAGCGTTGACAGGCTTGGAGCTGGGTTGGAGGCCATGAACTCAACTTTGACAGACTTGGAGCTGGGTTAGAGCCCATGACCTCAGCATTGACAGGCTTGGCCCATGACCTAAGCATTGATAGACTTGGAGCTGGGTTAGAGCCATGACCTTAGCGTTGACAGGCTTAGAGCTGGTTTAGAGCACATGACCTCAGCATTGGCTGGCTTGGAGCTGGGTTAGAGCCCAAAACCTCAGCGTTGACAGGCGTGGAGCCCTGGAGCTGGGTTAGAGCACATGACCTCAGCGTTGAAAGGCTTGAAGCTGTGTTAGAGCCCATGACCTCAGCATTGACAGGCTTGGAGCTGGGTTAGAGCCCATGACTTCAGCAATGACAGGCTTTGACCTCAGCATTGACAGGCTTGGAGCTGAGTCAGAGCCCATGACCTCAGAGTTGACAGGCTTGGAGCTGGGTTTGAGCCCATGACCTCAGCGATGATAGGCTTGATTCTTAGTTTGAGCTCATGACCTCAGCGTTGGCAGGCTTGGAGCTGGGTTAGAGCACATGACCTCAGGGATGACATGCTTGGAGCCCTGGTGCTTGGTTAGAGCACATGACTTTAGTGGTGACAAACTTGTGGCCCTGGAGCTGGGTTAGAGCACATGACTTTAGTGGTGACAAACTTGTGGCCCTGGAGCTGGGTTAGAGCACATGACTTAAGTGGTGACAGGCTTGGGGCCCTGGATCTAGGTTAGAGCACATGACCTCAGCGATGACATGCTTGGAACCCTGGTGCTTGGTTAGAGCACATGACTTTAGTGGTGACAGGCTTGGAGCCCTGGATCTAGGTTAGAGCACATGACTTCAGCGATGACATGCTTGGAGCCCTGGTGCTGGGTTAGAGCACATGACTTAAGTGGTGACAGGCTTGGGGCCCTGGATCTAGGTTAGAGCACATGACTTCAGCGATGACATGCTTGGAGCCCTGGTGCTGGGTTAGAGCACATGACTTTAGTGGTGACAGGCTCGGGGCCCTGGAGCTGGGTTAGAGCACATGACCTCAGCGATGACATGCTTGGAACCCTGGAGCTGGATTATAGCACATGACCTCAGTAATGACATGCTTGGAGCCCTTGTGCTTGGTAAGAGCACATGACTTTTTGGTGACCGGTTGGAGCCCTGGAGCTGGGTTAGAGCACATGACTTTTTGGTGACAGGTTGGAGCCCTGGAGCTGGGTAAGAGCACATGACTTTTTGGTGACAGGTTGGAGCCCTGGAGCTGGGTAAGAGCACATGACTTAAGTGGTGACAGGTTGGAGCCCTGGAGCTGGGTAAGAGCACATGACTTTTTGGTGACAGGTTGGAGCCCTGGAGCTGGGTAAGAGCACATGACTTAAGTGGTGACAGGCTTGGGGCCCTGGAGCTGGGTTAGAGCACATGACTTTAGTGGTGACAGGTTGGAGCCCTGGAGCTGGGTTAGAGCACATGACTTTAGTGGTGACAGCCTTAAAGCCCTGGAGCTGGGTTAGAGCACATGACCTCAATGATGACATTCTTGGAGCCCTGGTGCTGGGTTAGAGCACATGACTTTAGTGGTGACAGGCTTGGGGCCCTGGACATGGGTTAGAGCACATGACTTTAGTGGTGACAGGTTGGAGCCCTGGAGCTGGGTTAGAGCACATGACTTTAGTGGTGACAGCCTTAAAGCCCTGGAGCTGGGTTAGAGCACATGACCTCAATGATGACATGCTTGGAGCCTTGGTGCTGGGTTAGAGCACATGACTTTAGTGGTGACAGGCTTGGGGCCCTGGAGCTGGGTAAGAGCACATGACCTCAGGGATGACATGCTTGGAGCCCTTGTGCTTGGTAAGAGCACATGACTTTTTGGTGACCGGTTGGAGCCCTGGAGCTGGGTTAGAGCACATGACTTTTTGGTGACAGGTTGGAGCCCTGGAGCTGGGTAAGAGCACATGACTTTTTGGTGACAGGTTGGAGCCCTGGAGCTGGGTAAGAGCACATGACTTAAGTGGTGACAGGTTGGAGCCCTGGAGCTGGGTAAGAGCACATGACTTTTTGGTGACAGGTTGGAGCCCTGGAGCTGGGTAAGAGCACATGACCTCAGGGATGACATGCTTGGAGCCCTGGTGCTGGGTAAGAGCACATGACTTAAGTGGTGACAGGCTTGGGGCCCTGGAGCTGGGTTAGAGCACATGACTTCAGGGATGACATGCTTGGAGCCCTGGAGCTGGATTAGAGCACATGACCTCAGGGATGACATGCTTGGAGCCCTGGTGCTGGGTAAGAGCACATGACTTAAGTGGTGACAGGCTTGGGGCCCTGGAGCTTGGTTAGAGCACATGACTTAAGTGGTGACAGGTTGGAGCCCTGGACATGGGTTAGAGCACATGACTTTAGTGGTGACAGGTTGGAGCCCTGGAGCTGGGTTAGAGCACATGACTTTAGTGGTGACAGCCTTAAAGCCCTGGAGCTAGGTTAAAGCACATGACCTCAGCAATGACATTCTTGGAGCTCTGGTGCTGGGTTAGAGCACATGACTTTAGTGGTGACAGCCTTAAAGCCTTGGAGCTGGGTTAGAGCACATAACCTCAGCGATGACATACTAGGTGCCCTGGTGCTGGGTTAGAGCACATGACTTTAGTGGTGACAGGCTTGGAGCCCTGGAGCTGGGTTAGAGCACATGACTTCAGTGGTGACAGGTATGGGATCTTTGGACCATTTGAGCATTGCTTTTCCTTCTCTTTATAAGTCCCTGGTGAAAAAATGTAATGGATGTTAATGTAAATTAAGAACTGAACCATGTGTTCCTATTGATTCTCCCCTACTCCAGGTACAGGAAGATGTTAAACAGAGTCACAAGTTTGATGGCCCACAGGATCCTGTGTCGTGCAATGTCAGCTCAAGTCACCTTCCACAATGTGTAAGTTTTGGTTTATAATTGTTTTGGATTTGCATTTTAGTGTAAATAAAAAAATTTTTTTTTACAAAGATAAAATATGAGATGTATATGTATTACTGCGCCATATTGTCTTAAATTTTGCGTTAGGCTCTTATCTCAGACACTCTTTGGCTTTGACTCAACAAGTTGACCTTAACCATTCCAGGTCATTAATACATGTAGCCTATAAAATATTAAGTTTTTGTGTTTAGCTCTCTTATCATCACTATATGTTGGTAACTGTCTTCTGCAAGAGTGTCAAACAATATGGCTGACAAGACTCCGCCATTTTTACATACTAGGCTAATATAGAGCTCTTCTTCCCTAAATAACTATATGCCAGGGATTTAAAGTTTTGCAATTACAAGCACATGGTGCTGTTTTAGAATTATGTGTTCCCATCAGTCATCTAAGATGCCTGGGCTCTACCTATACAGGCAAGTATGTTTTAAACAGCCAGTTAAGGGAAGGAGCAAAAGTGGCCTTTCAAGAAATGTTGCTTAATACAGATTATTTTGCTTTGAAAGCATGGAAATGTGAAATAGCAAATATGGCTGCTAAAGACAAGTAACTGCATACTAGAGGTGCCAGCTTACATAGGTTTTACTATATTAAGAATTATTTTAAATATTAAGCAGCATCTCTGAAACATTTAAACTATTTTCTTTCAACTATTGTGGAACTGTTTCTAAAGTTACTGCATGTTAAAAATCTGGTTTAGACTCACTTGGGCTTCTTGTTTTTCCTTCTAATGATTCTTACTAACTACATGTAATATGTCTGAAAATAAAAGTGCCCTGCATCACGTTATGAGCATCCATATACATGTTGTTCTTACTCCAAAATTGGTAATTGTTATTTTATAAGCATCTTAGCTGCCTGTATATAGCAACCACCTGTCTTATGTGACTTTTTTACCAGATTACCACCAGGTCACTTTATACAGTCTAGACTGTTGCTTTATAACAAGATTTGTTCTTTAAACTTCAGGCCAGAAAACCGTCCACCCAATGGTATTTGTGTTGCCAACCATACGTCCCCCATAGATGTGATAATACTCAGCAGCGACAATTGTTATGCAATGGTAAGCTTTCAATTAATAAATCATTACTTTATGTCCAATACCAGTCAAGATAGCTTCCACAACTTTGTACACATGTGAACTTAGTGGTCTGGTAGTTCCATTTGCTATAAGGGAGTTTCCATTTTCAATATTTTTTGCCTTAAAATGAAAACAAATAGTCAAAATTACAAAATTCTCCATTTCTGGAGAATAACTCTAAAACCATTTTAGACAACTCCACAAAACTTTATACATATGTCAACCAAGTCGTTTAGTAGTGCCTTTTATTATTAGAGAATTTTCAATATTTTTTCTATTACCATAGAAACACATTATCCAAATTTTTCTGTTTCCTGAGCACAACTTCAAAACTGTTTGAGATAAATTTACAATGCTGTGAACACATGTCAATCTAGTGGTTAAGTAATGCCAAATGCTAGGAAAGAGTTTTCATTTTCAATATTCTTCATTTAAATTTTCGGTAAAAAATTCATATCAGTCAAGGAAGCATTATGTTGACAGATTCATTTGTAGTCTTAGATTAAGTTTTTATTATTTAAGGTATTTTTGGTATGTCAGTAAAACTGAAGCAGGGTCTGCCATGAACGAACTGCTGTCTTATAATCTATTAGTGATATGGAATATTTCATTACAAGATTTTTGGGCAGTTACTGATATTATGTAGGTTATATATTTGCACATGTGGTATGTTGTGTTGAAATTAGAATTGATATTATTATTTTTTCAATAATTAATATTATAACTATTGCCAGACATTTGAACATCCATCTCTCCATTTTCAAATGTGACAAAAACATATTAATTTACAAAACATATCCCTGTCTTACCTTTATTTACAGGTAGGCCAGTCTCACTCCGGGTTTTTAGGCATTATGCAGCGGGCTTTATCCAGAGCTACTTCTCATATTTGGTTTGAACGATCTGAGATGAAAGACAGAATGGTTGTATTGCAAAGGTGAGCAACAGCTGCTTGACATAGTTTTTATACACTCTGTTAACATTTAAGTCTGCATTGGTTATTTAATAAGTATCTGGTGGTGGCCTTTCATACAATGTTTTTCCATCGCCGCCTGTGATTCTATGAAAGTCATTTACAACAATGTAATGAATTGGGGCATTCTCAAAAAACATTTTAATCAACTTATTATATACTGCAGCAGTGGTCTAGTAATAAAGCATCAACATGGCATTCAGAAGGTCGTGGGTTTGATCTCTTACCAGGTCTTATATTACCAAATACTTGAGAAAAAAATCATACTATAAGCTTCTTTGTTTGATGCTCAGTACAAAAAAAATTGACTATCAAGCATAGAAGCTTCTAGTATGCCATCAGCATTAGAAGGATAGAATGTTTGGTAGACCTGGTGTCACATTAATATGACTGGTTGGGGTACCATTCCACATGTCTGCTTCACAGTACTTCATTGTGACAGTGCTTAAAATACTGTCTCAAGCAGTGATATGGTTGAAAATTTGATGAAACAATACAATCGGCTTAAATTATTGAAACGTGTTTTATTATCATTATTTTTAAATTTAGATAGGCTTGCATACACGAAAACAAATATTAAAGCACAAGTCAAAACTGTTATGGTATAAGTGCATGTTGAATAAGTAATTATGTCTCACCCTCACTGTATTTTTCGTGCAATCATTTGAAAACATCTAAATTCCAGACATTGTAAAACTCAGGCATTTCTGTTGGTTATGAGTCTGTATAACTATGAAGTCCAGTTGCTGTTATCATCATCAGGTTCTACTTCACAAATTTATGGCAGAGTTAGGACCCTTTAATTATATTTAATTGTAGTTCCTGTCAGCATCAATCCTAAACTTCTCAACTGATAATGGTTAAACTTGCTAAAGTATCAGTACAAAGTTCAGTTGTCACCTCTGTTGTAGTATTTACCAGTAATATTGTCACTAACCTAATCGTATTAGTCAAACAGTTCATATTGTTGTTTTGTTTTGTTTTATTTTGTTTTTCAAAAGTGCTCTTTATTATTGCAGAATGAAAGAGCATTCGGAAAATAAAGATAAATTTCCCATTTTAATTTTTCCAGAAGGTAAGCAAAAGTTATCAATGTTTCATAACCATTTGATCTTTTCTTAAGATATTTTGCCATGTTTGGACATTGTTTAGGTGCTCTTACATGAATTAATTCAGTAAACAATCATGATGTATAAGTAACTCTTTTCCATATAAGCTTATATTGGAAGCATCTGAAATGAATTGAATTAGAATGAATTAGAATATATTCCTATGCAAACACTTCATGTTCAATTTTCGAACATGTAAACCCATATTACTGCAAGTTAGTCAGTCTGATAACAGAATATGTTATCTAAAATTTCTAATATAGCAATGCGAGACAGTGATGGTGTAGTGGTTAAAATGTTGATCTCTCACCAGAGGTCATAGGTTTAATCTAAGACTTAACCTAATGGTGTTCTGAAGCAACAACCAGTACTTGTTCTACTTAGGAATTGGACTCTAGAGCTATTCAAAAAAGCTATTTCAAAGCTTACTTTACAGTCAAGATAAATAAATAGATATAAGTATAAAAGATAAATGGTATGAAATAAAATGACCAAAAACAAGGATGCGTATTATAAAGATATTAGCATACAATGTTTACTGTTGATAAACGATCTTTATAACATTGACATATGCTATATAAACTATGTAATATTAAGATACATTATATAAACAGGTACATGTATCAACAATACGTCCGTGATGATGTTTAAAAAAGGTGGATTTGAAGTCAGCCCAGTTGTGTATCCAGTCGCTATTAAAGTAAGTAGTCAGCTTTTATGTTGATTTTTTTTCGTACAATTATATTTTGCCGGTTTCCCTTAAATACTTTCTCATTGTTGGAGGATGTTAGTCACACAGTCTGATGTATCCTAATTTATCATTGGAAGAGATTAAAGAATAAAAATATAAATATGAATACAGTCAAACCTGTGTAAGTGGCCACCTCTATTAAGCAGCCACTTGTCTTAAGCAGCCACATTTGCTATTTCCCATTTCTTTGCTTTCAGAACAAATTAACATGTATTAAGCAACAACTTGTCTTAACCCTTTACTCCATAGATATGCGTTTTCCCACACCAATCACAGGCCTTTGAAAACAGTGCAGGAAGAGATCAGATTGCTTGTGACGAGCAATTTGAACACTTCCTGCACTGTTTTTCACTCTGTCAGTTAATATAAACATAATTCACCCAATAATTCAAAAGCCTTCTATATTAGAGGTGTCCAAAGGCGTCTATATTAGAGGTGGCCAAAGGCGTCTATATTAGAGGTGTCCAAAGGCATCTACATGAAGTAAAGGGTTAAAAGGTCACATTTTCTCCATGCCTTGACTGGCTACTTAAGACATGTTTGACTATTTTCTTACTTTAACTGTATTTCTCCATCTGTCAATTTCTATGAACAGTATATGTAAGATGCCAATGAGTGGATGATCACATTCGTAGAATGGCAACATGAAATGTAATTTTATTAATAAGGGGCTCGTGTAAAATTAAAACAAGGAGTGCAAAGCTGTAAATATAATCATATAAACCTGCCAGAGGATAGATGATATTATTAATAGAAGTTATTGAGGTGAAATTTTATATTTTAAGTAGTAGTGATGACTGTGACGTCCTGTATTAGGTGTTTTCTTAATAATTTGAACAAAATTTTAATATTCTTTTCAAATATTGAATGTTTTTCTGCTGTTTTTGATTAGCAGTATTTTATGATAAAAGAGTGCCCTCTCCTCCCAGCAGCTGTTGTTATTGAAGCTTTATAAAGTTTAATGAGACTTCCTCACTGGTCATTCTTTGATATCCCAACCAATTACATTTTCTGATCAACTTTGCAGTATGATAGTAGGTTTGGGGATGCATTTTGGAACAGTAGTAAGGAAAGCATGGTACGACATATATTCAACATCATGACAGGTTGGGCTCTGGTCGCTGATGTATGGTATCTGCCGCCTGTGAGACGACAGGTAAATGTGATATTTAGATAGTATTATTATGTGCAGTCGTCGTACTGGTGAAATATTGTCTGAGTGCAAAAACTTTTGATGAAATATCCAATTTATTAGGCTTTCACTAAGAATTACCTAATGCAAGAAACTCAGCAAATATGGAATTCTAACCTAATTAAGGTATATATCAAGATAGAATTTCGAATGTTTTCGGCATTATAGTTGTTTACATTTATGTGCCTATTTCAACTGACCTTTCAGTTAAAACCTTTCGTAAGCAACTGGCTTTAAAAAGAATCTGGCTGCCAGATATACATAAGTGTTTATCATAACATACAATGTATCGATGAACATAAAGTGGAGATTCTCAAATTTATTTTGCAAGACGTGGTAAAACCAAGTACATGTATTAACAGTGGTTGTACTCGAATTCGATCTGACATCTTTCTTCACTAATATAACTGAATGCGACACAGAACCTGCAATGTGTTGAAAATAACATATCGCTCCATTAAAAAATAACAAGACTCCTATTTATATGATATTTAAATATTACTTCGATATTTACACATGCATTATTACTGAAAAAAATAAAATGATTAAATGATAAAACATTTGCAAGTTATCTTTAAAGGGATATTGAAAAGTGCTTCTTTTTTTTTATGTGTATGGGGTCTTTAAAACTAGCTGTCATGTATGATGTAATAGATAGAAGGATCATACATGGCACCTGCCATCTGCATATATAATGAAACTATATTTATATATTTATAACATAATAGGAGAATGAGAATGCTGTACAGTTTGCCGGTAGAGTCAAAGCAGAAATAGCCAGACAAGGAGGCCTTGTAGATTTAGAATGGTGAGTAATAGATATGTGTATGGAAGATACAGATGTTTATGTTAGTGGAAGATGGTAGGGAGCTGGGGTGGGGTAAATTAATTGATCTTTATGATGAGAAAATACTGTAACACTTATGCCAACACCAATCGATGATTGGTGAAGGGGCATTAAGTTTTACCTCTGTTCATCCAGTAAAAAATTTGGTTTTCCATTAATAACTTCTGGAGTGATGTTTTACATTAATATTTTGTTTCAATTAAGTTTTATTTATGAAATTTTGTGGATAGTTTCCCTGGCATGAAAATGAAACTTGAGATTGGTTTTCAGGTAGATGGGGTCAAGGTCAAGTTCACTGTTACTAGAAATAGAATAGAATAGAATTTGATCAAGATATTTTGATATAGTTTGGTGTATACCAGTAGGTTCCTAACATAGAAAGGTAGTCTGGAATTAATTTGAGGCAAATGAGTTTAAGGTGAATGTTACTAGAAAAAATGCTCAATAACTTGGGATATTTTTCTGAAATTTGGTGTATATATTCATGACATGTAAAGTAAGCTTAGGATCTATTTGAAGTAAATAGGGTCAGGGTAACTGTTAAAATAGAAAAAGGGTTTACACTCCAGTTTCCTTTAGGATATTTTGATGAAATTTGGTGTATACATGTAGGTGCCTAACATGGAAAGGATGATTGGGATTGACTTGATGTGATCAGGTCACAGTCAAGGTTTTTCTTTATACTAAATACAGACAAAGAGGTTTCCCTCAATAACTCAAGTTTCCTAAGAGACGTTTTGATGCCATTGTGTGTATAGGTTTTTGGCATGAAAAGGAAGCTCCAAATTAGTTTCAAGGTACATGTAAATGAGGGCACAAAAAAATAAAAAACGGTTTCCAACTGAAAACTTAGTTTCCTAAACTTCTGCCTAAATTGCACCATAGTTCCTACATCTAACAAAATTTGTCAGGATTACACATGGTCATTAAATCTATAATTTGTTTAATTCGTCATATTGAACCAGAATGAACCAGCACAGTAATACACGGGCCTCTTGTTCACATATAAATTTGAAAAGTTATGGGTGGATAATAAAATTTAAGATGCCTCAGTATAGTTTATTTAGAATAGCTCTAAAATGTATGATTTGAATTTGGCTGTGTAATGTTAAATGCCATTCTCATAGGTTCATACATTTCTTTCGTTCCTTACAGGGATGGACAGCTTAAAAGAATGAAAGCTAAAGATACGTGGAAACAGAAATCGCAGAGAGATTTTAGTAATCTCATTAAACGAAATGAAGAGTCTTTAAGACATGAAGAGAATGATTTAAAATTCACCATGGGTGGCGAGGAGGAGAATAACCAGAATACAAGTGATAATTTAAAAAAGAGTAACTGATTTTAGATTTTAAGAAGATAACATCGACTTTCAATGGGTTGTATGAAATGTGTTAGAATTAAAAAGTGTTTCTGTGTAAAGTGCATAATAAAGATGAAAATGGAACGAAAATACTGAGGTCAGAAAATATAGATGCAACAGATCGTCAGTGGCTGTTTTGAATTTCATTTTGCTGGTTGCGACTGATTGATGAGATTCACGTATAAGCAAAAAAATCTGTCTTGAGCAGTGCATGAAGGTCAAAAGTGAATGTGGCATCTTAAAGCAGGTTCCCTCTTTATATGGGTTGATAAGATTTACACCTAAGCCTGTCGGAAACAACTCATAAGGCTCAAAAACAAAAATGACATCTTAAAGCAGATGTCCTCTTAACGTGCATTGATTAGCAATACAACCATAAACATGGAAAATGTTGTAGATTTAGACAGGTGTTGGAGTAGTAGAGGTGACGGTGGATGTAGATATGACCGTTGTGGATTCACTTGTACTCAAAGTATATATAACACAGGGGTTAATAAACCTTTATGTTACAAGTTTTATTTCAACGATTGCTTCACACAGACAAGTGTTGGCATAGTAAAGTTGATTCTAAACACAGGAATGACATACCTGTGTTACAGGTTCACTTGTACTAAAAATGGACATGATACGCAATATCTTAACATGACAAGCCACGTTTTCTTATGTTTTGATGTCATGATAATACCATGTGCAGATTCTGCTGACTCTTTTTCAGGGTTGCAAGATGTATATAGTATAGAAATAGTGAAAAACTTTGTCACAAACAATATCTATCAAATTCTAGAATAGTGAAATACTTTGTCACAAACAATATCACACACTAGAAGAGTGAAATACTTTGTTACAAACAATATCAAACTCTAGAATAGTGAAATACTTTGTCACAAACAATATCACACACTAGAGTGTTAATAGCATACATTATCAGCCACATTGCATCATCTATGGCCCAATATATTTACCTAGGTAGTAAATGATATTTTTATAATGCATTCCTATAAAAAAAACTGTTTAATGAAACATGTTTTTTTAGCTTCTGTAGTTATATTGATTTTGCTGTTGGAAGGTGAAGTGTGGTTGTTTATTTCATCACACCCCATTCAAAAGTCTACAACTTAACCAAAAGGGTGATGGAAAAACTTTCATACTTCAGGAAGTAAGTGTAGTGCATTCAGGTGTTTTTCCGGAATTGGTTTCATTAAAACAATCATGGTTACAGCTGTTTATAAATTATGTTTTTTTTTTACAAATATCTAGGAAGAAATAGTTACTTCAGAAAAATGTACTGATTCATTCAATGTTACCCATTTTCTTTCAGACTATGTATAGTTGGATCAATTCACAGACATTAATTTTTTTAAATTATAACACATACAAGGGTTATGCAGGTACAGTGTCATACTCGAGGACACGCCACACAAGGCCACGGTGGGGGATCAAACTCACCATCTTCACATTCTGGGTCTGATGCTCTAACACGTGATTCACATAAATCTACAGGTGAAGCCTCTATAACATATTTGTTTAAACCTTTACTTCATGTAGGCGCCTTTGGATACCTCTAATATAGACGACTTTGGATACCTAATATAGAAGGCTTTTGAATTATTGGGTGAATTATGTTTATATTAACTGACAGAGTGGAAAACAGTGCAGGAAGTGTTACTTGCAATCTGAACTCTTCCTGCACTGTTTTCAAAGGACTTCTGTGATTGGTGCGGGAAAACCCGTACCTATGGAGTAAAGGGTTAAACCATTTCAAGGTGAACCACACATATCTATGCAATCAGTGCTACACTGACGATAAGGCAAGAGTCGATTTTGTTTTGTTTTACTGATCCTAAGCCGTTACTTTCGACAATGTAAAAAAAATAATATAAAAGATATATATCATATTTATATATTAAGTAATAAACAATAATAAAACAATTAAAACTTGATCTTATTTTTGTTAAAAAAACATAAAAAGACATTGCACCATAAAAGCATTCAGTTAAAGAGCTTAAACATTTTGACAAAAAAAAACATCCAACTTCTTTCTTCAAAAAAATCTGTAAAATAAATAATACACAAAAAAAACACTTCGTCTTTGTAATTTCATATCATATTAGGATTCTGCACCCTGCTTCACACCAATGACTTAATTACTTGTTTATATGTCTCCATTCACAGGTAGTAATCTAGCACCTTGTTAAACCATTATGCTTTATATCCATAAATGCCATTTATTGTGATTTTTTTATATAAAAATACTGCATCTCTCCTTACAACCTTTTAATAATGATGGTTAGTTTTGGTTACTGAACACTTACATGAAGATATATTTTACAAAAATGTATTATTCTGTTGAAGACGGAACTAAAGAACATAACACTATTAGTGTGATTGTATTTTTACTTTAAACTTGTTAATATGGATAACATAATGGCAAACTTTTAAAATTATTCCGCTGAATAATTATTAGGGTCCTAAGTGGCTGAGTGGTCTAAGGCCCCGTTCTGAGATCATTTATCTCTCACTGCTAAGGTTGTAGGTTTGAGTCCAGCTTGCTCCAAAATCTTTATATGATAAAGTTAATCAGTTACTTGCGGAAGGACATGGTTCTACTCAGATTCATTCTGAGGTCTTCCTCAACCAATATGGATATGCCATATATAAACTGAAGTGTGTTGGAAATTGCGTTAACAATAAACAAATTGATGTTCCATTAAATTGTTTTAAATGTTTCAACAATGTTGCAGTTTAATACAAAACAATAAATTAACAGTTTTTCCCTAAAGTAAACTGTTTATGATGTAAGAGTAAGTTGTGTTGATTAGCTTGAAATAGAAAAAAAATGAGAAGTTTTACTGGGAAGTGATATTTTGCCTGTGCAAAGTTTAATTATAGCTTTTTTGTCGTACTGCATGGTGAATCTGGCCATTACAACACAGTAGCCATCTGTTTATTGCTATAGGCAAGGGTTACAATTGTCTTTTGTGCTCTCTTAGAGTTTACTAATAGAAAATGTAGAGGTTACTACATAAATATTATTACACTAAATTTTATTGGGAACAAAATTATTTTAAGGGGTTATAAGGAGAAGTATATTTTATTTATGCATGTATGTTAATTTCTGCTATATATGTGTGTAGTCATTTGTTTCCTTTAGTATATCATTATTTTGCCAGCTTTAGTATACCAGTATATACATGTATTTTGATTTGTGCCATGGATTTTTGTTGATTTTGCGTTTTTGTTGCAATTTAACAATATGTATACATTTTAAGTTAATTCTGCCATGTATGGGCACTTTGGCTCCATTTTGAGAGAGGTAGGGGAGGTGGATGAAATATCACAACATGATGTTAAAATGATTTTGTAGTTAATTTTTATGTTTACGTTTCTAACGAGGGCATAACTAAAAGTAAGTTAAATATGATAAACATATGTAGATTGTGTTACAGTTTTTTTTAAATTTTTATCCACATGAAAAGAAAAAATTGGACAAATATATCGTTTTTTTTATTTTAAGGGATGCACAGCGGTGTGGAAATCTATTTTATCCTTATTTTTGCATTTAATCCAACTAAACACATGAAAATATTGAAATCTTGAACACAACAATCTAAAACATATTTTGAAAATTAGTAACATTTTTAATAAAACCAGTGACATCACGCTAATTCCGAAAGTATAACTATTAATCATTAAAAAATACACATGATACATGTATTTCCTCAGAGTTCTCTCTTTTGTATTGATTTGAACTGATGAAAATAAAGAACGTGTTATACTTTTTGTCATACATGACCACAAAATATGCAAAATATTATTCTTTTCAACCATTTGCAAAAGTTATGCCCTTTTACAAAGTAGAAATGAAATAAAGGGTCTGGACACAGACTATGGTATTCTGATATCATATTTAATAAAATTAAGTGATTTTTTTTAAAACTGCCATGCATTTTTTAATTCCCCCACTCCATTTATTTTATTATCTAAAACTAGTGCGACACAAACATTTCTTTCAAAATTTGAAATTATTTCTAAAATATTAAGTTCCCTTTTAGAGTCTTAGATCTCAAATTGTTATAATTTAATAGGTCTGAAAATACATTTGAATGTGTGTGCAAAAGTATTGTGTGCGCAAATATTGATTTGAATATTGCGAAAGATGCATGGAAGAAAAAAATTAACCAAGAGTATTAGACAGAGATACTGTGATTGATACCATCTGTGTCAACTGTTTTGATAAGCCCTCGGTGGAACCTCAGTTATGATAAAGACAGGGAATCCACCTTGTCTCATCCTAATACCCAGGAAAGATTCTCATATTTCAGGTACTTTCAGTATGTGATACCAGTTGTATTGGCGTATAAATAATATTGTATTTCATTAATCAACTTTTTTTTTGTTGGGCATTTCACATATTGATGTCTCATGTACATAGTTTTTGTTATATTTTGGATTGTGTAAATGCCAGAAAGAGGTCATTCTATCTTACTTTGATTTATGAAAGAATAACAATATTTCGGTTAACATGAATTCAGTTGAAAACAGATAAGTATAATCTCCAGTCCCATATTTATTCAATTTCTTCTTTTATAGTTGAAGTCAAACATTTTTTCCAGTTTTGGGCTTGAGTAAAATTATTCTAAAAATTGAAATATGTCCACATCAGTCCTACATGTAATGACTTATCCTTGCATGTTATGAAATAAGCATGTGCTGAAAGAGACCAGTTCTTGAAAGTGTAATAAAATTATGTCTATGTACTAATTGTATTGTGTTCATTAAGAGAAAAGGGCATTTGTTAATATCTGATTCTAACTTTGGTGCAATTTATTAAAATCTGTGTGAAGCCAAATCTTTTGACCTGTTAGATTGCAGACCTACCAAATTGTTTGTTAATAGTCTCGCCAGGAAATCTGTATGCCCTAGAGAATTCACATCCAGGAAGTGTTGGGCAACTGTTATTAAAAAATGAGATCATTTTCCATATAGACTTATGATTTAGCCCGCTACCCAGCAAAATTCAATAATCAGACAATTTGGAAACAAAATCCTGCAGGAAATCACAATTACTTCATCGTAGTCTTGCCAATACAAATGTATAAAACGTTTCAATGGTTTCAATGGTTTCAATGCCAGCGCTATAACAAATCTTGTAATTTTAAACAAAAAAATACTTGTATAGGTATTCTTATTGATAAATTTATGTTGATTTTGCTATTGCATCAGCTCACAAATATGAATGAGAGACCTGTTAATTTAGTGACTAATTTTATATTTGGGTGAATTACCAGTCTTCATTATTCAAATTTAGGTTTATTACAAATTGTTTAAGGTTCTCCAGGTTAGTAATCTAAGGCATTCTCAATGCAGAGATCTTGGGTTCAAGCCCAGCTCAGTTTAAAACTTTTATCCAAGACATTTTCTAGTAAATTTGTGAAGGGGCAGTGACACTACTCAGATTTATTCTGAGGTTTGCCACCACCATTTAAACTGGATGCCAAATATAATCTTTACTGTGTTTAAAATGGTGTTGAACCTGTGATAAACAAATATATTCATACTGACCTTTGATTGTAACAATAAACCAATTTCCAAGAGCTCAAGTGGAGAATTAAAGCCTGAATGCCTTTGCTTCTTAATAAATGACAAAAACCTATTCTGTTCGTTTTGCATGTTTAGCAACCTATACTAGTATATTTTACACGTTTTTAACCAAACCAAAGCATGCACACACATATTTATTACAGCCTTGTATTTGGTTTATCTCTATAATTTGTTGTTACAGATTGCCAGTCTATATTTGGTTTATCTCTATACTTTGTTGTAATAGATTGCCAGTCTATATTTGGTTTATCTCTAAAATTTGTTGTTACAGATTGCCAGTCTATATTGTCAGTTATTAAAGCATTTACTATGTTTATATGGAATGTAATGTTAACTGTTGTGTATAAAATTTTGAAGCAACAAATTCTTACATTTTTCTGTTTTCCATTTGGCCAGGCCTGATTAGTTCAGTCTGTAACACGTCTGACTATCAATCCAGGGGTCGTGAGTTTGAATTCCCACCCGGCAGCAGTCTCCATGATGATAAATATACGACATTGCATCTCATTATTATTTGTCTCTCATCGCTGATTCAAGTGGGGAAATTGTCAGTTACTTGGGGAAATTGGGTGTGCTTGAGTACTGGGTAACCTTTCAGGATCCCAGGAAACAGTGGTAAGGTTAACTGATCCTGTTAGCCCTCGACCACATAAAAATGACGCTTGCTATTCAATCATTGTTTTCCATTGCAACTATGGATCTGATCTGATACAGGAATATGCAGCTGCTTGATTTTGCAGCCGTGTAGGTCAGTCTTAGACTCTCTCAAAATCACTCGACTCTCACTGGTTGATTCATCGCTTTGAGCCAAACTTAATCTAACAACTTTTATGTGAGAAAATTTGTCAGTTACCTGCTGAACATCAGCTTGGATTCAAATCTTTCTCTTACAATAAAATTGGACACGGAATATATAATCTGTTATATGTTGACAATAGTACTAAACCCAATTCCATAAGTTACCTTGTTGTTTGGTGGTAGAGCGTCAGACCCAGGATCAGATGGCAAGGAACTTCATTTCCCACCACTGCCTTTAATCTTGACACCTTATCTGCATATGTTCAGTACTGGTTCTACTGGGCAAGGCTTTGGGCATGATTTGTTCAACTTATTAGAGGTTGTTTCATAATCAATGTAAAACAGATGAGTTAAAATCAATAAATAGATCATTTTAGATGGTAATGCAGATACATACAATACATTTGTCTGACGCCAATCTCCATTAAAAAAAAAAATAAATAAATAAAAAAAGGCCTTGTGGTTCTGGCTAAGAATAGAATCACTGTCAATCTCTATAGAGGGGTAGGAATCCTCAGAATGGGTGTCATGTTCATTTTATCATTTTTTGTCATGTTCACTATTGTGGTTAAATTATCAACACCTATGTGGTTCCAGGGAGCCATGAGTGATGGCAAGAATAGAATCACTGTGGCTTATGCATGTCGTAAGAAGCGACAAATTGAGTAATATGATAGAATTTGCTGAAACTCTGCAATTGTGCAGGTATCAAGGTCCTAGGTTCATTCTGCATATTCATTTGTTGATGTATTTTTTTTAATCTGTATGTTAATTTGTTGTTTTTGTACAAGTAGAGTGAGCCTGGAATCTTCCTTCCTGTTGACGTTGAATAACCTATAATGTGTTGGTACGCCGTAAAACCCTATTCATTCATTCCAGTAAAAAAGCTAGACATCAAATACAACTTACTTAACAGTATGTATAGTTAATCTAAGTAAGTAATCGGCATATTTTGCCAATTCAAACTAACACAAGAAATTCAGTGAATTCAATTCTCCAGCTCAAAAGGGTCATGAACTGAACAAAACAGACATCATCTCTTTTGATAAATTTCTTATTAAATATGTTTAGCAAATAAGGTTTTAAAGTGACAATGACCCAGAATCTTACAAAGCCAGTACATCAAATGACCCTAAAAATTAAAAGCATGTTGCAAAATTGTATGTAAACGGGTGTTGTATTCGTAAAAGAGAGAATTGCGGTAGTAATATTTAGAAAACACCTTAGGCCATAATAAATTAATTGCTAGATTATCATCCCCACCCGCCCCCTACTTTTCATGCCGCCCTGACCCTTTTTATTTTCATAAAAAAAATGTTTTGTTTTTGTCTTTTGTTAAAAAACATCAAAAATAAAAAACTTCCACCCTTCCCGTTTTTAAGAAAAATTTGGATGATATTCTAACAATTAATTTATAATGGCCTTACGTAATTAATGGATGATGGTAGTCCAGTTTTAAGAGTTTTAGTAATAAACAGATTACTGAAATCGACAACCGAGCTGCATCGCAAATGAGGAAAATTAACAATATTGAAATCAAAATTTTCTCTTTTATCATATATTTTTGTACTTTTAAAACCATTATCTATAGAGATTAAAAATCCAATATTTAGTATGTTTTTCATTAGGTATTATGGAAGGACTGAATTAACTGAACATTGTATATTAACAGTGCAAACATCAGATGAAAATCCTTTTTTTTAACAAGAGGCGAGCACAGATCTACTCCTTTCAGTCTGTAAAAATCAACATACATGTAACAGATGCTCCAAGAGTTTATTACACACTTATAAATTAAGTGATCAAATATTATCAATCTTAACATTTCCAAATCGAACATCAAGCTGAAATCATGGTACAGCTTTAACTTTTCATGCAAAATGTCGGCAAAAATGTACATTTTTTGCAATAGGACGCTGAAGCAGACAATTTTCACCATTGCTATGGTGTAGCTAAAGGATTAGAGAAATTAGAGAAATTCCTACATTTCAGTCTTTGTGTCTGGACTGCATGACCAATCAGAACACCGTAGTTACAATTGCCTTAATAAATAGTATAAACCGAATACACTATTGTGAAACTACGTCATTCTATTTATAATTCAGACTCGTCCAATACAGGTAGCACATTGATATTGAATCTATTTTATTGTATAATGTATGCAACAGATAAATGTGCTGTCATCCCTAATACGGTAGGTTCCATTTAAAAATAGAATGACATAGTTTCAAAATAGTGTATTTGGTTTATATACTGTGGATATTAAATATAAAAAAAAAAGACTCAAAATTTTTTGTATGTTATCAGTTTAATTTTGTACATATCAAAAGTTATATTCATCTGATAAATACATAAAATCTCAAACTTCTTTCTCCTGAGTAGTTTGAAATGAGTAGGAAGCAGTTAAGCGGTGCATATACATATATAACGTGCTATATCATGGACAAATCACATGAAGATTACAATTTTCATTGCCATAAGAGTTGCATGATCTCCTAGGCTATTCAAAAACTACACTAAAATGAAGCTGTGTGCAAACAAAAACATAGCATTAAGTTTTACATGAGAGTTTGTCATAGTAAGTTTAAAAAGCAATTGTTTGTATATGTTTGACCCCTTTTGGGGAGAAAGCCTAGAACTACAAAAATTTAAACAAAGAATTATTCCTACAATAACTCCAAAACTAGTATATGTCACAGTATGAAACTGTCTAAAAGCTGACAAATGCTATAAACTACATTTTCAACTATAAAGAGATAATTATCCATACAAATAAAAAAGTTATAAGCAAAATTGGTTTTCTTTATATGATCTACATGTATAAGGACTGAAAATACACCAGAATGGTGTTTTATTATGCTTTTTCAGAACATGTTAACTGAAAGTGTCTAAAACTAGCATTAAGAAATATACAAAAATATGTTTTCTCTGTCTAAACTCAACCCAAAACCCTATAAAGGAAATGAATATTATATGCTAAATATTGCCAGAATAATCAATCTTCAAGCATTGTTACTGCATTTCTATGTAATTCCTGTCTTGATTGTTAATAAATTTTTTTAGCAAGTACCAGTCTTCTGCCAATTTTTGACCAATCAAATTCCGTTATGCATGCTTAATCAAACAGGGGTCACAGAAAAGATTTAAAAATGTGCATTTTATAAAGATGTTTTTTCCCTGAGATTTAGGTCTAAAAATGTGCGCTCATGATATCTGTGAGAAAAAAATAGTAAAATATCTGCATTGATTATGTGAAGAACATTCAATATGGATGTAACAACTGCATGTAGACATAAAAAAACACACCAGATGATGAAAAATAATTCATCACTTGCACAATCATTCATTATCTATTTACATTTTCACCATAAAACAGCTGCATGTATCTAAAATATACTGTGAATACCTGTCAACAAAATCTGTTTCAATTCATCTTGAAATAAATGAAGCACTGTCCTTTGCATTTGCAAACACAATTAAGTGGAATTTTACTATCCCATGAGCTCAGTTTCACGGATGAGATAGTCATATGCTTTCTTTTTTCCTTGCCGTTTTATTTCCTCGCCAACAACTTCTCTACATTTTGTATGGTAAGAGTTCAGCCAATCGATCTGAAAATAGATATATTTAAATGCAATGAAAAAAAAATAAAATCCTGTAAAACTGTTATAGATACTGCTTGTCATCTACTAAACTTCTGAAGAATATTACCAAACTTTTATGAATATAAGTGATGTTATATAATAAAAAGAGGGGGCGGGAATGTGGTTAAAATCCATTCCAACTCATAGCAGATTTTATATGGCATTCAGATGTACTAGTATCAGTGAAGGAAGATCTCTTAATGAATCGAAGTAGAACCATTATACTTCTGCCAGTACTTTTTCATGTAAAATCTTTGGAGCAAGCTAGGTTTGAACCCATGACCTCAGTAGTGAGGCTTAACTTGATATGATATGAATATTTAGAATCATTTTTATGACAGATAATCAGTAAATAATCACTCTTTTCTGGGATCCTTGAAAGTTAACCAGTATTTGACCACACACATCTCCGCAAGTAACTGATAATTTTCCCATTTAAACCAGCAGTGACAGATGAACAATAATAAGATTGTTGTATATCAATATCTTGGAAACTTGTCTAGGTGGGGGTTCAAAGTCATGGGCCCATCGTTTGATAGTCAGACGTGTTAACGACCGAGCTTTTCTGGTAGATGTAAATGATGGCATCTGAGACCACCTTGTAATAGAGGATGTGTAATGTCTAGTTAAATGGAAAGAAATTTTAATTTGAAATTGATGAATTGGGATTTTATGGCACACTAACATGTTCAGGTTGTAAGATGCCAACAGGAAAGAAGATTCCAGGCACACTCTCCATGTACAAAAACAACAAATCAACTTACAGATTGAATAAAAATACACAGCAATAATTGAATATGCAGAATTAAGCTAAAACCATGATAGCTGTAGAACTGCAGAGTTTCAGCAAATTCTATTTTATACTAAACAAATTACCTTATGAAGAAATGCATGTGTTACTGTGATCCTATTATTTCCTGTAACCATGTGGGCTTTCGCTTCCAAAACTTGGTACTTTTAAGCTACTTACCTCTTTTTGTGAGAGCAGGCTGGCATCAATCATCTTTGCCTGTATTGGGACCAGGGTCAGAGGTTCAAAGGTCAAGAAGCCTTTCTCCCTGAAATTGTACTGAAGTAGAAAAAAAACAAACATGTCTAAATACCACTTACAGTTTAAACAATGGTATTTTTTTAAGAATCTTCCAGGATTCAAACCCAAATAAGTAAAAATTACATTTTTTTAGTTAAATATTTCAAGAAATGATAGAGGTTGAGTCAACATGTCATTGCACTTTAATTTGTGAATGTGTGATTTTTTTATGATTACTGAAAATTGTTTTTGAAGAAGTTTATCCTCAGGGCAAGGTTATATATGGCATAAACAGTCTCATTGGTGGAAGACAAAGAATGAATCTGAGTAGAACCACTGTTTTTCTGTAAGTAATTGGCAAATTTTTCATTAAAGTTTTTGGGCCATGCTGGCTTGAACCCACAACCGCAGTTGTAAGATGCAAGTAATCTTGAGACAATGCTTAGACCATGCAGAAAGTTGTTGTATGGTGTTTAGCAATGTTTTCAACAATTTTTTAGTTATATTGCGATGGTGTCTACTTCAGACAGTATTCCCAGCACTGCCCCAATGGAGTATCAAGCCACAGATACATGGTATGATACCCAACCCAGCAGACAAGACATAAAACTATCCTCTCATTGCTGAGTGCCAAGCGAGGAAGCTAGTAGTACCATTTTTCAAGTCTTTGGTAAGACTTGGGCGGATATCGGCCTTGAACATTCCACATACAATGCGGATGCTCTACCTTTACACCACCACTGCAGCCAATTCATAGACCCCTGATTATGGCAAAAGAGACATGAGAACACTTACTTTTGTTTCAGCTTTCACTACAAGAACCACGTTTTCCACTCTTATTCCAAACTTCCCATCCTCATAGAAACCTGGCTCTGTAAACAAATAACATAAAACAGAGTGTGGTCAGACCAGACTTTAACAAAGGTGAGGTCAAACCTGGTTAACAAAGGGTGTGGTCAGACCAAAACAAGAGTGTGGTCAGACCAGACTATAACAAAGGTGATGTCAAACCATAACAAAGGGTGTGGTCAGATCTGATTATAACAAAGGCGATGTCAGACAAAAACAAAAGTTGTGGTCAGATCAGACTACATGTATATAACAAAGATGATGTCAGACCAAAACAAAAGGGTGTGGTCAGACCAGCTATAACAAATGTGATGTCAGACAAAAACAAAGGGTATGGTAAGACCAGATTATAACAAAGATGATGTCAGACCAAAACAAAGGGTGTGGTCAGACCAGACTATAACAAATGTGATGTCAGACAAAAACAAAGGGTATGGTCAGACTATAACAAAGGTGGTGTCAGACAAAAACAAAGGGTATGGTCAGACTATAACAAAGGCGATGTCAGACAAAAACAAAAGTTGTGGTCAGATCAGACTACATGTATATAACAAAGATGATGTCAGACCAAAACAAAAGGGTGTGGTCAGACCAGCTATAACAAATGTGATGTCAGACAAAAACAAAGGGTGTGCTCAGACCAGATTATAACAAAGATGATGTCGGACCAAAACAAAGGGTATGGTCAGACCAGACTATAACAAATGTGATGTCAGACAAAAACAAAGGGTATGGTCAGACTATAACAAAGGTGGTGTCAGACAAAAACAAAGGGTATGGTCAGACTATAACAAAGGTGATTTTAAAACAAAAACAAAGGGTATTGTCAGACTATAACAAAGGTGATGTCAGACAAAAACAAAGGGTGTGGTCAGACCAGACTATAACAAAGGTGATGTCAGACAAAAACAAAGGGTATGGTAAGACTATAACAAAGGTGATGTCAGACAAAAACTAAGGGTGTGGTCAGACCAGACTATAACAAAGGTGATGTCAGACAAAAACAAAGGGTATGGTCAGACTATAACAAAGGTGATGTCAAACAAAAACAAAGGGTATTGTCAGACTATAACAAAGGTGATGTCAGACAAAAACAAAGGGTATGGTAAGACTATAACAAAGGTGATGTCAGACAAAAACTAAGGGTGTGGTCAGACCAGACTATAACAAAGGTGATGTCAGACAAAAACAAAGGGTATGGTCAGAATATAACAAAGGTGATGTCAGACAAAAACAAAGGGTGTGGTCAGACTATAACAAAGGTGATGTCAGACAAAAACAAATGTTATGGTCAGACCAGACCATAACAAAGGTGAGGCCAAACCCTAACAAAGGGTGTCAACACTGACATATGTGTTTTTAAGATTTCAACATTGACATATGTGTTATTAGGAACTTACCATTGACATATGTGTTATTAAGATTTCAACATTGACATATATGTGTTATTAAGATTTTAACATTAACACATATGTAATTAAGATTTTAACATTGACATATGTGTAATTAAGATTTTAACATTGACATATGTGTTATTAAGATTTTAACATTGACATATATGTTATTAAGAACTTACCATTGACATATGTGTTATTTAGATTTTAACATTAACGCATGTGTCATTAAGATTTTAACATTGACATATGTGTTATTAAGATTTTAACATTAACACATGTGTCATTAAGATTTTAACATTGACATATGTGTTATTAAGATTTCAACATTGACATATGTGTTATTAAGAACTTACCTTTGACATATGTGTTATTAAGATTTCAACATTGACACATGTGTTATTAAGATTTTAACATTGACACATGTGTTATTAAGATTTCAACATTGACATATGTTTTATTAAGATTTTAACATTGACACATGTGTTATTAAGATTTCAACAGTGACACATGTGTTATTAAGATTTCAACATTGACACATGTGTTATTAAGATTTTAACATTAACACATGTGTCATTAAGATTTTAACATTGACATATGTGTTATTAAGATTTCAACATTGACATATGTGTTATTAAGAACTTACCTTTGACATATGTGTTATTAAGATTTCAACATTGACACATGTGTTATTAAGATTTTAACATTGACACATGTGTTATTAAGATTTCAACATTGACATATGTTTTATTAAGATTTTAACATTGACACATGTGTTATTAAGATTTCAACATTGACACATGTGTTATTAAGATTTTAACATTAACACATGTGTCATTAAGATTTTAACATTGACATATGTGTTATTAAGATTTCAACATTGACATATGTGTTATTAAGAACTTACCTTTGACATATGTGTTATTAAGATTTCAACATTGACACATGTGTTATTAAGATTTTAACATTAACACATGTGTCATTAAGATTTTAACATTGACATATGTGTTATTAAGATTTCAACATTGACATATGTGTTATTAAGAACTTACCTTTGACATATGTGTTATTAAGATTTCAACATTGACACATGTGTTATTAAGATTTTAACATTGACACATGTGTTATTAAGATTTCAACATTGACATATGTTTTATTAAGATTTTAACATTGACACATGTGTTATTAAGATTTCAACAGTGACACATGTGTTATTAAGATTTCAACATTGACATATGTTTTATTAAGATTTTAATATTGACACATGTGTTATTAAGATTTCAACAGTGACACATGTGTTATTAAGATTTCAACATTGACACATGTGTTATTAAGATTTTAACATTGACACATGTGTTATCAAGATCAGCAATGTAAGCAAGTAAAACAAATGTGAAAGTAATATTAGTACCAGTAACATACCATCAGACAGTATCATGCTTTCTTGAAGGGCTACATCATGTAATGACACACGCTGGCTGATACCACATGGGCCTGTCAATAAAATTCAAACAAGACATTTTCAATGTGTAGTAACAATTCCTGACTTATACCACATTGGCCTGTAAAATCTATTAAAATATGAAAGTTTAACCTGCTGTAAAAAAACTGACTGATATCGCATGTAACAGTCAATTAAATTAAAACAAGTGGGGCCTAATTAGCTCAGTCAGTAGCATGTCCCACTATCAATTCAGAGGTCACAAGTTTGAATCCCCGCCTGGTCAGTCTCCATGATGATTGATATATAACACTGTGTCTCATCATTTGTCTCTAACTACTGTTTCAAGAGGAAAAGTTATCATTTACTTGCAGAGATGGTTTGTGACGGAGTATGGTTTATCTTCCAGGATCCCAGGAAACCGTGGTTAGGTTAACTAATCATCTGTTAGCCCTCTATGGCATAAAAAATGATGCTAACTATTCAATCCATAAATTCAAACATGAAACGTTTAATCTATATTAACAAATCCTCATTGATACCACATGCGCATGTGTATTTAATACAAAAATCAAATATTGAACCTGTAGGAACAAACCCTGACTGATACCACATGGGCATGTGTATAACATACAAAAATCAAATATTGAACTTTTAGGAACAAACCCTGACTGATACCACATGGGCATGTGTATTATATACAAAAATAAAATACTGAAACTGAAGAAACAAACCCTGACTGATACCACATGGGCATGTGTATTATATACAAAAATAAAATATTGAACCTGAAGGAACAAACCCTGACTGATACCACATGAACTTATCAATAAAATAAAAATATAAAATGTTTAACTTGTGGTTACAAACCCTGGCTGGTATCAAATGTGTATGTAATGTAAGAAAACAATGTATGTCAAACCTGTAGAGGCTTACTGATTACATTGGGACTGGAAATAATACAAGCACATAAGTAATACCTTCATGTACATTAAGAAAAGCCCCTACTCCGTGACCAGTCCCATGTAGATAATCTAACCCTGCGTCCCAAAGGGGTGTCCGTGCTAAGCAGTCTATCAGCTGACCTATAATGAAAAATGAACTATAAAAAAGAATTTAAAAATTAACAAGAGCTGTCATATAACTGTGTTAAATCGTCTTCACTCCCCTTGTTATAGAGCAGCATTTTGTATCTATAACATAGACCAGCAGAAAGACAGGCACATCTTCACCAATCAGCCATCTTTGATATCAGTTCAAACAATGATACCTTGTATCTCCCATAATTAATGATTGTATAAGCATGCATGTAGATGCATGTGCCGATTTACATTCACATAACTGTAGCATGCTTAGTTAATCTTGCACCAAAACTTTAAAAGCATAAATTCACCAGATATCAGCAATGGGTAAATTATGTTTATATTAACTGACAGAGCGGAAAACAGTGCGTTACGAGCAATCTGAACTCTTCCTGCACTGTTTTCAAAAGCCTTCTGTGATTGGTGCGGGAAAACGTGTATCTATGGAGTAGGGGGTTAAGCAATCATGATTTGTATTTATCAATCTGTACAAATGGTTTTCAGCTTATGAGATTCTCTGATACATGCTTATCTCTCTCCTCAAACTCAACAATTGTAACGTAATTAAAAATATGCTAATGAATACTAAAACTATTGACATTTTATTATTGATTTCAAAAGATCTATATTCACATTCCAACACACAGAACAGAACAAAAACAGAGGATTAACAAAAAATTAAATAGGATAATTTTGTTGTAAACAAATTGCAACAAAAACAAATATTTACATACAAATCATAAGACTATAACTGGTATTTGTTGTGGAATAAATACAGTTGAAACTTGTTATTTCAATATCGCTTGAGTCGATATTCCAGTAGTGTCGATACTTTTGCCATCCTCAACTTTTCCCCTTTTTTGTGCATGTAAATTTATTCCTTTTTACTGGATATTGTCTGTACCAATATTTCTGATATCTCAATCCCAGTTTTAGTTCCCGGTAGATCATTTCACACCTTTAATTGAATGTTCAGTGTCTCAATATAATTATTGTTGACATAATATTGTATGTTTTTGCACTGCATGTCAAAATCTATGTGCGCAATTTTCCACAGTTTGTTTAAGATGCAACACTAATTACCAGTGAATGACAAAGGTGTCAGTTTTAATGACTGACAGAATGATGCAAACATCATGTCATCGAATTGGGTGACTGCATGTAAATTGTTTAAATATCATTTGATTCAATCAGTCAGCCTCAACTTATAATCTCACACTGCCCAGAAAATCAAAGAAAAATCTGGATATCAGCATTTATCATGCCAGTGTAATTATACTGCACAGACCGAAATATGAAAGCGAAAGTACAATTGACAGGCGAAAATTATCAGATGATGAAAATAAATATTGATCTTTACACAAAATCTATGCCGATATTCGAACATCTCAAGTTTTTTAGGCAGTCCCTCCAATATTGAAAAGGAGTTTTGACTGTAATTACATTTTACCAACCAAATTAATTGAGTACAGACATATACACATTCCTACCTTTAACACCATTTGGAAATATTGCTGCACACAGGTTTATGTGACCTTTCAGAACCCTTGTAAAACACTCCTGAAAATGAAATTGTCTTAGAATAAAAAACAAAATTAAACTTATTGATACCCAAGGAATTTAACATGCTTTTAGATACAAGTTATTATAAAAAAAGCAGATCTCTGAGGTATTTTCTATCTATGTCATCAGCTTTTTTCAATTGCATTATTGCTTGTTACTGAGCTTACTTTAATACCAAGTTTGGTGAAGGTGGCTGTAACTGTATTGGACAAGTAGGCAAAACAGATTTCACGACTGTTGGAGAGCTGACATTGGTATACCCAAGGTGTAAAATACCTTCTCATATTTTGAGTTGTACCAAAATGTAACATTTTTTTTCCATTGTTGTTCCAGACGTGTAATCAAATGTGTGATTTACCTTCACATACTGTGAGATTGTACAAAAGTATAACATACCTTCTCCTATTGTGAGGGTGTACCAAAATATAACATACCTTCTCATATTGTGAGATTGTACCAAAGTATAACATACCTTCTCATATTGTGAGGGTGTACCAAAATATAACATACCTTCTCATATTGTGAGATTGTACCAAAGTATAACATACCTTCTCATATTGGGAGAGTGTACAAAAATATAACATACCTTCTCATATTGTGAGGGTGTACCAAAATGCAATGTTCTTGTAACGTCTGTAGTTCCATCTCTAATGATATTAAAGAGAGAAAAAATACAGTAACATTATAATATTCCACCAATATTCCCGTTCAATGCAATTGGTACATGTATATCTTACAATATAGATATATAAAGATTATCATTATACTAACTTGATATGGTTACCCGTGTTATCTCTAGTGAATCGGTCAGATTACTGCATTGCACGAGAGACAATGCCATGATTGTGATAAGTTTATCCGACATCATCACGAGAGATGATGCAGATAACTGTATCAAGTAAGTATAGAAAAAAGCCATTTATTATATACTTGTACCTTTGTTTTTAGTACTTTATCATTGTGAAACAAACAAATATCAACAAATCAGAAATTAATGTTTAATTTTGATTTATACTTCAACAAATGTTGGATCCATTGGATGCTTCCTGAACAGTTGCTTGATTAAGTAGTAGCTGCATTGCTTGTAAACAGAAAGTGAGTGCAAAGGGAAATCAATAGTTTTTTGGTTCTTTCACTCTGTACTTCCGCACAATGACCTCTATCCATAATCCATTTCTTGTTGGATTCCCTTTCATGCTTCTGAAGATATCGCACTCTAGGGGTTACAAACCACAATCAAAATTCCCAAATCTCATTTAATTACACACTCCATAACCAAGCACTTGAGAGTGTGACATCTGCCAATATTTAGGTCTAACATTTGCTAACTCACTATCCTGGGGCACTCACATCCAGCAAAAAACTTCTAATTAAAAGCTAATAGAACCCTGGGTTTCCTTAGGAGGACCTATCCTTTGCACCTAAGGCTACCAAGTGCCTGGCGTATAATATCTTAGTAACACCCCAGGTAGAAATTGCTTCCCAAATTTGGAGCCCAAATGCCAAGTCTGGTTAGAAATGGTGCAGAGAACCGCAGCCAGGTGGTGTTGTAAACGTTGGAGAAATAGAGGCAATGGAAGACCTTTTTTGGCCAACCCCCCAACATAATAGGGATATTAACAGTCTTGTCTCAATTGACAAAAACATAACCTGTCTCATATCCAATCCCAGGGATCCTCAAGTCAACCTCATCCCACCCTTTTCAGTATAGGAGACTCTTCATAGACACACTTGTCATTTTTTGTTAACTTGATCTATGTGATCTATGTTGCCACCATTCCACCTGCCGTGATGCTTAACATTGAGTGTAAGCAGTATAGATAGAGATAGATAAAGATACATCTATATTCTGGACAAGCATGGACGGACGAAGTGGTGACCATATGCTTTCCCGAAATTTTTCAGGAAGCATAATAAAACTGGATATGCCATATATTTTCTGTAGTGTGTTAAAAATAGCATCAAACTTCATTTTATAACAAGAAAAAGTACAATCAAACCTGTGCAAGTGGCCACCTCTATTAAGCTTAAGACAGGTTTGACTGGATATCAAAATAAAGAACCTACTTGTATTGTGCCCCAGAATCACACAAGTATATCTCCTCTGTTGACAAGTTCTTGTCTGTTTCTGGTGAAGGTCTACAATAAAAATAACATTAACATTAACACCAACTACGCTGACAATTAAACTTACTCATTTTTCATTGCTGGGTGCTCAGTATTAAGGTTGGGCACAACCAATCATAGATGGCACAAGTCACGTCCATTTCCAAGGGTGACCAGTGCATAAACCTCAAAACTTGAAATAAATTTTCCTGGTTTTTCACGATTGATGGCTACCCTGATTAGGGTCCAGTTCAATACTGACAATAAAGATCAAGTATGAAACAGTGATAATCTGATGCTAGTATAATACATGTATAATAAAAATTATATAACATGAGACTGAATAGACTATTCAAAATCAGCTAAACTTTGAGTCATCAGAACATGTTTCTGACAATGTTTTTTTTAAATATTTCTGTTAAATGTTACTTTTTTTTAAAAATACATTAATTTCATATATAAGGATACATGTATATGTTTAACCGCTGTGAGATATTTCTTTCCCACCATAGGGTCAATTAAAAATGTTGAAACTAAATATGATGTAACCTATTGAACATAAATGGAGTAAAATATATGACGATGTCTTATTAAAAGCAAGCATAGTGAAAAAATATAGTTTTAAATTTAAATAATTATTTGATGTGATAGGTATGTAAGAATAAGAATTATTCATGATTTAAGTTTGGATAGTCCATCCAATGGGATAGTTGTTTTAGAGGTAACTTGGAAGTCTTGTTTCAGCCAAAACAGTTATCTCTCGGGACAGAATTTTCTATCCAAATCTCAAACCGATAAAAGATTCTTATATCCTGATGCACAACAAAGTCTTTAACACTGTGTTTATCCAGTCACAAATGTCATTATTTCTATGCAATGTTTAGCTCAACGTCACTTTTTTGCATCAAGTTCAATTAATAATATATGTATTTGAAATGCAATGTTTTTCTTTTTCTTTTAACCAGTAGATTCTAAAAGTGTTAAATCTAAAATAAAACATAAGTAACTTTAATAGCATACTGATAATGGATGATGGCTCCATCTGGTCCCGTACTGGATATGGTTGTGAAACTGAGGCTCACGTAGTCTTCCTGCTCCCTGTCAAATATAAAATAATCAGTATTCAGTCTTCCTGACCTACATGTATATCAAATATCTAGACTGTCCAATTCTGGTCGTTAGTGAGAGTGTTTTAAGCTCTCAAACATCTGTATATCAATATCCAGTACAGTAACTGTAGATATAACATAATGTGCAGTGGAGCTACATGTAGTATTAATCATGAAAACTACCTTAATTACATCTATTTTTAAGTTTCATGTTTCAGTCAGAGGCTTTTTGGCTTTTAAGAATACAATTTTAGTGACACATATATATAAATTAGATATCAGGGGGCCAATTGTTTTAGTGGTAAATACAAATATTTTGCATTTGGAAATCTGTAATGTAAAACAAATGTTACAGTAAAAACTTATTTAAATGGGGAAAATTAATGCAAATCTAGTGTTGCCAAAATACAAAGCAAATATTTATACTTCTGATAGCTGTAAAATTTTGTTGGTAGAATAAGACCTCAAAATGTATCAAAGCAAAATATTTTGTAGTGCACTTGTTTTGTCGTTATAGTCAAATCTGTTTTAAGCAGCAAGTCAAGGGATGGCACAAAAGTGACCTTTTAAGACAGATTGTTGCTTAATAAGAGATAGCATAGAAATTGGAAATAGCAAATTGGCTACTTAAGACAAGTGGCTGCTCAATGCAGGTGGCTGCTTAGACAGGTTTGACAGTAGTTGTGTTTTTACAATTGATCCTTCAACAAGTAACTGGCAAATTTTCTCACATGAAGGGATTTGGGGGTTCAAACCCACAACCTAATCATTGAGAGGTTAATGATCTCATGAGTTTACAAGAGCACTCCTCTACATGTATGTCTAATCGGATATATCAGTTGAACAGCACAAGAATGTTAGATATCTAAACTTTATATAATATTAAAGTTAATAACTAATATTTCAAGCATGTAAAATCTTACTGTTTTATTAATTCTAGTTTGTCAGCAGCAGATACTTCTGTTACAGTTCCCAGTGGTACGTTTGTCTCCAGCCAGGAGAAATACTCACACAGAGTAACTGCATCCTTAATCTGTCATAGATAAAAACACATACATGTACATGTGCATCTTATCTGTTGTAGTATTTAAGAACTAAATTTCATCTGTTGGAGTTGTATGTCATTGATGTACATTTGAATAATTACATGTATATAGCTTAATCCATATTATATATACACACTGTTGTAATTTGATACAAATATAAGTTTAACATTGTGATAAAATCCAGTTTCCCTTTTATTTCATAGGTAGGAGACCATTGTTCACACTTAATGAATGCAAAAATTATGTAAAATAATCACAACTCATTTTCCTAAAACATGAAGAAGAACGCACGTTTTGTATGAAATTTTAAGTTATAAGGGTTAAATACATTTTCCAGGAGACATGTGTGAATTAAATCCCAACTTAGATCGGCAGCTACTTGCTGGAGGGTGGTGGTTCTTTTCAGATTCATCACACTATTAATACAACTGGATGTTCTTGGACATGTGCGCAACTCATAGTTTAAAGCTGTATAGTTCCCACACAGATCTAATATCTGTATTATTTACAGGTGCCAAATTTATACTTCCAATCTCAGCCTAAGTCCCATATAAATCTAATCACTGCAGAACTTACATGTGCCAAATTTATGCCTCCAATCTCAGCCTAAGTCCCATATAAATCTAATCACTGCAGAATTTACATGTGCCAAATTTATACCTCCAATCTCAGCCTAAGTCCCATATAAATCTAATTATTGCAGAACTTACATGTGCCAAATTTATACCTCCAATCTCACCCTAAGTCCCATATAAATCTAATCACTGCAGAACTTACATGTGCCAAATTTATGCATCCAATCTCAGCCTAAGTCCCATATAAATCTAATCACTGCAGAACTTACATGTGCCAAATTGATGCCTCCAATCTCAGTCTAAGACCCATATAAATCTAATCACTGCAGAACTTACATGTGCCAAATTTATGCCTCCAATCTCAGCCTAAGTCCCATATGAATCTGATCACTGCAGAACTTACATGTGCCAAATTTATACCTCCAATCTCAGCCTAAGTCCCATATAAATCTAATCACTGCAGAACTTACATGTGCCAAATGTATGCCTCCAATCTCAACCTAAGTCCCATATAAATCTAATCGCTGCAGAACTTACATGTGCCAAATTTATGCGTCCAATATTGGCCTCTGTGCAAAACATATTTAATTTCAGTACATTCACTTTACCTGTGCCCAACATATGATTTGAATCTCACACTTCATGTTGGTCAAACACAGGTCTTTGTAGTATGAAAATGGGAAAAAAATAATGCCTTCAATTTACGTCCTACATTCAAATCCCAAAAACTGTATTACATACATGTGCTCGCCTCATGCCTTCAATCTCTGCCTGGTTTTTCACAGCTTTCATCATGGCAATCGGTGATGGCTGACTTAAACGTCTAATCTTCGGTATGGAATTTGCTAAACCAAAACTTGATTTATCGCTGATCTACAGTAAATAAATGTACAACATTTTTTAAAATTATAATCCTTTTTTTTTTCTTCTTTTAAAAAAATTAAATTTCATCACAGTCAATTATTACTTTGCTAGAAATACATGTAAGCATGTAATCAGAGCAATTTAAATGCAAAAAAGATTCATAAATTTTCAAATGAAGCAATTCTAAAATTTCTGAAGATGTGCTCTCAGAGGTGCTGTTTAAGCCATTTGAACTCTAGAAAGGTTAACAAAAAGATCAACTAATGAAGTTTTAAAAGCACTGAATATTAGGTTTCAGAGATATTAGAAATATATTAGAGATTACAGCGAGGTGGTTGTGTAGTATATACATGTAGAGTGTTGGCTGCTCACGCCAGCAGTTTCAATCCCCAGTTTGACCGTATACCTCTATAAACAAAAACCCACTCAGTACTGTTTCTACCAAAGAAGCAAACTCGAAAGTGGTTCATATACATATTCTTTACAATCAATCTAAACTTAATTATGACAAAATTGCAATAAAATTTGTATGACGGTTAATGAGTAGAAGTATGTAGTAATGAGCGATGCTGGCCAACTGGCTATATGATACTTCAGACATGTGTACACAACGACTACAATTACCCTTGATTGCTAATTTATTGCAAAAGAAAACACAATCTTGAGAAAGTTTGACTAATTGAACTGAGCTGCATTTTTTTAATATAGTATTTCAGAGATATCAACCATTTTGGTTTAAACTGGAAACCAAAATTTTGAGAGGTCAATCAAAAAATCTGTGTGACAACCAATGATATAAGACAACTGGCTACAGAAATAATCGAGCCAAGCCGAAATGAGAACTATATTACCTAGTTATTGTTGTATAGTTGTATAGTTATAATTATCGCAATCTTCAAATGTGTCAAATGCAATTACCGGTAACTTTTTTAATCTAAGTATGGATTTTCATAATAATTCATCAGTCTTTTTAAATACAATGAAAGTATTTATTTTCAAAATAACAGTTTGCTTATTAAACTTATAAACTGACCCATATTTTCCCAGACAACTTTGTAGGCAACTCAGCAACAAAAGACTTCACTGCCTCATACGTTTCGAGCGTAATTTTGATCCCATTTTCCTCCACTGAATCATTCAACTGCAGATGACCTTTCACCTTAGCATCCACTTTTTCATCATCAATAAATAAGCTGAAATTGAAACCATTAAACTCTAAAAGCATTTATCACAGGCAAGACATTTCAAATGTTTTAATTTTTACATCAGAAGTACATTTTTTTCCGTGGTTTGAACCTCGGGAGCATTTGGACACCAAATTCTGAGGTTTGGAAAAAAAAACATGGACATTTTTACAAGATGACAAAAATGTTTTGGAAATGAGTTTAAAAACTACAGAAATTCTTGTAAACCTTAGAGTATTCAGACATTCCATGAGTGTTTTGTTTTTGTTTTGTTTTTTTGAATGGGGTCTAATGCCTTTTTCAACACATTTCAGGTTATACAAGGCATATCCAGTTTTACTGGTGGAGGAAAACCTCAGACTAATTCAGACTGAGTAGAACCACCGTCCTTCCGCAAGTAACTAGAAACTGTCTCACATTAAGTTTTTGGAGGGAGTGGGACTCGAACCTTGCGGTGAGAGGTAAGTGATCTAGAGACAGCGCCTTAATCCACTCGGCCATTGAGGACCTCTGAGTGTTTTTTTATAATTATCGGAAAATATCATACAACCCTGGGATAGCCATGTCTTTCATATGAGCAGCCATTGGAAATTTTGAAATATGATGCAAACAAAATCAAAATCAAATTTGGATTAACTTTAATTAAACAAAGCAAGTAAGACACATATAAAGCCATGTTTTTAAACTTATTTGTTTTACATCAATTGTGAAACAAATTCTAACAAATTAGACAAATCATCTCATCCTGGATAGAACCAGTACTAAGCATTTATGGGAATATAGTATTTTTCTCAAGAACACCACACTTAGCTGTGTCAAGGGATCATACCCAGGACCCTCCAATCCTAGACCCAATGCTCTACCACTAGATCACGTGTTCCGCACATTAATTTCTATTGATAAATCAAGGATTACAAGACGTGACTTACTGTATGGAGTTCATGGTTATCACTGTGTAGGCAAAGAACACAGGATTGTATTCAATTTCTGACCCTCTCATGTTGAATAAATCTGTCAAATACATAACAAAAGTTTAGTTTGTACTCTCAAAGTAAATATTTCCTTTACAATAAACAATCAATTATTTTTAAGTTCATGAAAGACAACAGCAATATCTATAAATGGGTTTACGGTTCTTCCATGGCTGGGTGGTCTAAGGTACTGGCTAAGATCACTTACCTCTCACTGCTTAGGTTCAAGTCCCACTAAATCCAAAATTTATATGTGAGAAAGTTTGCCAGTTACTTGCGAAGGACGGTGGTTCTTTTCAGATTCATTCTGAGGTCTGACTCCACCAATAAAACTGGGTATGCCATATATTACCTGAAATGTTTTGAATGGGGTTTAACACCAGTTTCAAGAATTGCTAATGCTAGACAGTTATGAGGTCAAACATCAATTGCATTATATTATTTATGTGGACATCGTCTCAATTTAGGAAGTTATGTTAAATGGGAATATTTCTTATTTTGGCAATACAACAAATAATTAAAAGTCATAATATTGAAACATTTACTGTTTGATGATATTCGTCCCATACATAAGGCCTATAAAGTTGGATATTAGACTCATCAATAGACAATACTTGTATATTATTGGCTTTAAAGGGAATTTATCAGGATTTTTCAAAAAAATAAAATTGACTATAAATATTTTTTTTCAATATATACTCACTACCCCGTATTGCCAAAGGGATATCAATAATATATAAGGGATTTCCTAACTTTGGCTACATGCCTAGGTTAGTCTAAAATATATCTCTGCTTAAAAATGCAACATATTTTGTGACATATTTAATGAGTCATGTTTTTGGTACAGTAGATTCGACATACTGAGCCATAAAAATTTTATTTATTAAAGACAATAAGATGTATTTTAACCATTTTAAAAATGATTTTATTTTTATAAGACATTTATTAAGTTTTTTCCTGATATGCTCCCTTTAAGAAAGTAGTGTAATATTTTCATTTCAGTTTTATTATTTCATGACAATTTAGAAAACAAAGATAGTACATACAGGCTATTTCATCAAGAGCTGTAATAACCAAGGCCTCTGCTTTCTTCTCTATCAGCTTCTCACGAACGATCTTTATTTTGTCTTGCCAACATTTTCCTGAAGTAAATAAGAATAAACAAGATAAACAAGTGAGCCTAAGTCGCTCACCTGATTTCCACTGCCAACTATTTTCAAATGTTGAATAGTTTATCTGTTTTCCTATAGCATTCCCATGTAAATATCAAAGTCCCCTTTCCAATGGAACAACTCTCTGTATTTGAATAAACTTAAAACCTTTGCATATGGGTAACTTATACCAAATATAAACAAATTTGGTTTATCACTTCTTGAGAAGATTTTTTTTATATTTAATAACTGAGCACTTTTGGTTCCAATGACGGCCCCTTTTGGAAATAAATTCCCTTTAAAGACCCAGTCAAAATTGTTATGACTAAGCAATAATCCATACCTCAAGATGATCAAAATAATTCCTAAAAGAGAATTCTCTGCTTTCTCATAGGATTCCTAGGTAAAAATCAAAATCCTCTCATTGGGACCCTTCATTTGAACAAACTTGAAACATTTACTCATAAGGATCATCTATAACTAAATGAGTTTTTGAGAAAAATTGTTTTAATAACTCACAATTTAATCTCTT
The DNA here is from genome assembly GCA_029582155.1 of Panopea generosa. NCBI lineage: Eukaryota > Metazoa > Mollusca > Bivalvia > Adapedonta > Hiatellidae > Panopea > Panopea generosa. The sequence continues at coordinate 27,652,669 of CM055908.1, read as the reverse complement.
TTTGGGCCCCTGCTGATCCCTTATGGATATCAAATTCTAATGTAAAGTATCCAGTCTCAACTGTTATGATTAAACCATGTTTCAGACTTCAAAATGATTAAAACAATATATAAAATAGAATAGAAAAAAGAGAAACTCTTGTATTTTCATAGTATTCTTACATAAAAATCAAAGTCCCAAACTGGGCCCCAATAGGCACTAGCTACTATATTTGAACAAAATTGTAAGCCTCTTATGAATATCAAATCCTCCTCTTTACAGACCCCACTTTCATCCATTATGACTAAGCACAATGATTGAGATAATACTTAAAATGGGTATAAAAAAAACAACAGACTTCCTGTTTTCCTAAGGGTGATGTAAAAATTAAAATACTTTAACTGGACCCTAGCCTTTTAATTTAATTTAACTTGAAACCGCTTCTTATTGAAATAATTCATATATGGGGGCCAATTTTGACCCTAGGATCATAGCTTGAAGAAACCTGAGAGAAAATGATTAGACAATACTCAAAATATGAAAGCTCCAGCTCTTGTACTTTCGAAGAAGATTTTTGGTATTTAAAAAAAAAAAAGAGATAAGCCTCAGGGGCGGGCAATTTGAACAAATTTGAGAAAGCTTCATGTTAGAATGCTTCACATCATATTTGATGAAAATCTGTCAAACAGTTTCAGGGAAAAAGTATTTAGAAGCAAAAGTTAACGATGGAAGAACAACAGAAATAGGGTGATCAACAGCTCACCTGTGATGCCTAGAAATGGACCAATAACATTGACCGCAGAGATAAGTCATTATAACCAAAACTGTAGTAAAGTTGGCTGCTGGATACACGAGTCACAGTGGTCCTATTCTCACTATCAATAATAGAGCACTCTGCTTTATATGTACCGAGTTTATGATTTAAACACAATAATGAAGCAGTCAAAACATTACAAAATGGACATAACACCCATTTTGGAAGATTTCTATCCCTCTGCAAAGATCAGCAGTGATTCTTTTCTCACATGGAACAACAAGGGTTATACACATTACAAAAACGATAGTGACTTACACAAGTTCTGGGAGTTTGCTCCACAGTTGATGTACCAGTTTGAACTAAACTACATGTAAGGCAACTGACCTGTGTATGAGTCCTGTAAGATTAGGAGACTCTTTACAGGGGGTGGGGGCTGATCATCCCAGACAAGGTCTATCAAGTTCTGTGATACAGGCACCAAGCTGTGACCGTTGGATTTCAAAAGTTTAGAAAGTGGCCTCCATATTTCTGGAAATATACATAATGTAAGTCATGTGACATGAAATAAGAATATCTTACGCACAACATAACACATAAAGAAATTATAAAATACTACTACCATTATATATATAGTAACATGCAATTTTATTAGCTCTGTTTTTGCTGTGCTATTATTTCTGAAATGTGTATATCTGAAAAGTAAATGAAATGGGTTCAGGACCCTCTTTGGCCAAGTGGTCTCAATATCACCAACCTCTCACCGCTACAGTCATTAGTTTGAGTCCCACTTGCTTTATGTGAGAAAGTTTGCCAGTTACTTGCTTGCGGAAGGACAGTGGTTCTACTCTTGATTCATTCCAAGGATTTCTACCACCAAAAAAAAGTGGATATGCCATTACGTTACTGTAATCTGAAATGTTTTTATATTAAATATTCTCAATTACACCACCATGTCCTTCTTATCATTTATCTAGTATTAGCATACTGGTACACGCACATGTGAATAATGTGTTGAAGCATTAAATAATAGTTGGTAAACAGAAAAGCACAGGTTATGCTTCTACTGCTGCTTCACGACCTCCAAAACAGTAAATGTCTAAATGTCTTGAACAATCACAAATCTTGGATTGGTCAATTTTATCCAAAATGATACCCAAAGCTAAAAATGACATTTCATGAAGTAGTCACGTCAAGGACATAAATATAACAGCATAAATACATGTATAGGTGTCTGTTAGTGACAGTACAGTGATATTAGAAATGATACAAAACAAAAAAAATGATAATTTTTATGTAAAGGGAAATAACAATTTAATTCAATTCAATAATTATTTTGGCGTATGAACATACATGTACATGTTTGTCACCTAAATATATGTACAGGTGATAGTTACAAGAAATGTGAGAAGAACACGACATAATTAAGTTGTGTACATTATAAACTTAACATAATTATAAATGAACCATCAAAGTAAATATTAACTGAATAAATTGTGTGTGTGTTTATACAGTACAGTGATACAGAAAAGTTCTACGTTTTGCATCCATAACATGCTCAGACATATTTGTTAAAGGGATAATTCATGTTCTGTAAATTGGCAACATTTCTAGCCCTACTTTCCGTCAAGAGATTGACAACCCTTCAAGCACAAGTGCGGATCGTGTGGTCTAGCGATAAAGCATCAGACTCCGGATCGGAGGCTTGTGGATTTGATCTCCACCACAACCATGTGGATTTTTTTTCATCATAAAAAAAGATATCTGTTTTTGTTGTTTAGTGACATCAACTTCCAAACCACATATCAATTCTACTACCAAAATATGATTTACTATGTTATCAGATGAACTTTGTGGTACAAACCTGATGACATGAGAAATGGATCCACCCCAACCCTGCCTCCTACAGGTAAGACTTTGGATAACCAATCTCCCTGACTTGGTGTCGTGGGTAAACCTGTAATTATACAAATTAAAAACGTAATAAAAAGGATTTTACATGAGTGCTCATTAATCACTGAATTTATTAAACAAGTTGACAAAAATATACTATAAGAGGCTTCGCCAAGCAGTTTATACAAATTTATTTTACCTAGATTGTGAAGGAATCTCAGAGCTTACATGAACCACTCACAAGTCTGCTTCATGGGTAGAACCAGTACTGAGTGTTGGTTCATGGGTAGAACCAGTACTGAGTGTTGGTTCATGGGTAGAACCAGTACTGAGTGTTGGTTCATGGGCAGAACCAGTACTGAGTGTTGCTTCATGGGTAGAACCAGTACTGAGTGTTGCTTCATGGGTAGAACCAGTACTGAGTGTTGGTTCCTGGGTAAAACCAGTACTGAGTGTTGCTTCATGGGTAGAACCAGTACTGAGTGTTGGTTCATGGGTAGAACCAGTACTGAGTGTTGCTTCATGGGTAGAACCAGTACTGAGTGTTGGTTCATGGGTAGAACCAGTACTGAGTGTTGCTTCATGGGTAGAACCAGTACTGAGTGTTGGTTCCTGGGTAGAACCAGTACTGAGTGTTGCTTCCTGGGTAGAACCAGTACTGAGTGTTGGTTCATGGGTAGAACCAGTACTGAGTGTTACTTCATAGGTAGAACCAGTACTGAGTGTTGCTTCATGGGTAGAACCAGTACTGAGTGTTGCTTCATGGGTAGAACCAGTACTGAGTGTTGCTTCATGGGTAGAACCAGTACTGAGTGTCGTTTATTGAGAGGACATCAGGGAAGCTGGAGATGAGACCTACAGCATGAGTGGTCAACACTCTATATACTACACTGCTTAAATATAATATCAGCTTTGCCGAGTTTGGGGTCCTCAGTGGCCGATTGGTCTAAGGCAACGTCTCAAGATCATTTACCCCTCACCGCTAAGGTCATAGGTTAGAGACCCGCTCGCTCCAAAAACTTTATGCGAGAAAGTTTGCCAGTTACTTGTGCATGGATGGTGTTTCTACTCAGATTCATTCTTAAGTCTACCTCCACCAATGGATTTGCTAAATATAACCTAGCCGGGCCTGATAAGCTCAGTCGGTTACGCGTCTGACTAACAATCCAGGGGTCGTGAGTTTGATTCCCCCCCACCCCCTCCCCGGCAACAGTCACTGTGATGATTGATATACAACATTGTGTCTCATTATCGTTCATCTCTCACCACTGATTCAAGTGGGAAAGTTATCAGTTACTTGCGGAGATTGGGTGTGCTCAAGTACTGGTTAATCCCAGGAAACAGTGGTTAGGTTAACTGATCGTCTGTTAGCCCTTGATGGCATAAAAATGACGCTAAATATTCAATCAATCAAGCAATCAATATATAACCTGAAATGTGTTGAAATGGTGTTAAAAAGTAATATTAAATTTAATTATAATCTATTTATCACATTATTTATAAAAATGGTACATTTCCTTTCATATTTTTCAGGTTATACATATATAAATATACACTATCGTAAAAAGCTTCCATCAGTTATTGTATGAGGTCAACTTCTCAAAATAACATCCTTTAGATCATGTCACTTGTCACTTGTCTCTCACCACTGATTCAAATGATATTGGTAACTTACGAAGAAGGGTGTTATCTAGTACTGGTTAACATTCCAGGATTCCAGGAATGAGTGGTTAGGTTAACTGATTATCATTGGTGGCATTTAAATGATGCTAAATATTGAAACAAACAAACATTATTACAACAGTAATGTAAGATAATTTTACCCTATCATTTATATGAGGTGCATATCGAGCTGAATCATTGAGTTATATGTTTGTTTAATTGAACCAAATTGGGAAAGTAAGATCAAATTATCTTTGTTATAGGCATAATCTAACAAGTGTTGAATGTTCAACAGTTTCATAAAATAAACTGTACCATCTTTCATTAATGTCCAGTTAGAATCAAGTTGTTTTTCTGCCTGTAGAAAGTAGCGTCCATCTGTCCACAAGGCTGCGTGACCTTCTGTGATAACTGCTGTGCCTGTAATATTTACCAGAATACCAACAAAATGGCTATGTAACATTTCTTAAATGATGTTTTCGAGTTTCAAATCCTGAGGATGTGTCATTGTATGGTCCAGTTATGTATAGTAATTGCTTTTTTTGAAAATAAGATACATGTATCTGGATACTTTTTTTTCTAAATCACAATTCTTAGAATTATTTGTCATGAATCACTATTATACAAGAAGCCCAAGAGGACCTGAATAACTCTACTCGTAACAGATGCTACATGTAAAATATCTAAGGTCTAGACCTTAAACTTTCAGAGAAAATTTTTTTTTAAAATTTTACTTAAAATGTTCTTATAAGCTCTGTGGCTGGGGCATTTGTGGTCAATCATGCTGTTCAAGAACTCATCCGAGATCTTGTGGTTACCAGTATATAACTGCTGTGAAGTTTGGTTAAGATTCAATTAAAAATGAAGATGCTTTCGCATCAACAACATTTTCCCTATGTTAAACAGTGACCCTGTGGCGGCCTCAAATTTGACCCCAGGGACCTGACTTCAACAAATCGTTTAGGGGACCCCCATGCAATGCTACATGTAAAATATCTAAGGTCTAAGCCTTAAACTTTCAGAGAAAGTGTTTTTTGAAGTTTTGCTTAAAATGTGCTTATAAGCCCTGTGGTGGGGACATTTGTGGTGGAATGATGCTGGTTCAGGAACTCATCCGAGATCTTATGGTTATATAACTGCTGTGCAAGTTTGGTTAAGATTCAACTAAAATGATGGGGCTTTCGGGCCTACAAGAAAAAGGTTAACAGGCGGACGACGGACAATTTACCATGACACAAGCCCTGCAAGCCTTTGGCCAACTGCGCTAAAAATTGAAGGCTTTATGTAATACTACCTTGTACATGTATGTAGTTTTTGCATAACATTTTATTTGAACAAAAAAGATTTTTGAAAAGACCATTAAATGTTTTTGGTTGTCAGAGAACCTGTAGTAGGTATAACAGCAAAATGAACACCATAAACTAGTTTTCAAATGTTATCTCTGTCTGTTAACAACCCAAGCTGAGAAATAGAGAGTACAGGGTTTCACTGTAGAGACTAAGATTTTTTATATTTTTCAACACTTGTAAGTGGGGAGGGGGAAGGGTCAACTTCAAGTAAGTTTTTAAGATTTTTCACCATTTCTTAATATATATTTGAAAATGTCAAGGGGGAGTAAGGAGGGAAGGTCCCAAAGTTATTGATTCACAAAAATAAGGAGAACATGTTTTAATATACCGGTACAGTCAAACCTGTGGAAGCAGTCACCTCTAGTGAGCAGTCACTTGTATTAAGCAACCACAATTGCTATTTCCCATTTCTATGCTTTCAGAGTAAATTAACCTGTATTAAGCAACAACCTTTTTTAAAAGTCCACTTTTGCTCATTCCCTTGACTGCCTGCTTAAGACAGATTTGACTGTATTGGAGATAAGGAGAATTACCTGCTGATCCTTCAAACCCCGACACAAAGGGTCGTCTACAGTCACATGGTGCTATGTATTCACTCTGAAGTAATTAAACAAATCATTATAAACAAATCATTATAACTATCCATTTGTTTCACCATTAACTTATATACATGCACACATGTATAACACAAAAAAAATAGCTAGAATTTTTCAAATAAAGCATCATTAGTTCCAACAAGAGGTGCATGACCTTGACATGCACATCTGACAGAATTTGACTGATATTTCAGTTTTCAGACAGATAAAAGCAAAAGGTTATCAGTTAATGACCTCAACATTAATATCAGTCTCCCTTAAAAAATGAATGATTTGCAAGTAAAATTTCACCAAGATGTATCAATGGGAAATCTCATTACTAAACAGAACTATTATCCATTTTTAGTAAAGTGACCTCTTGGTTAAACCCTTTACTCCACAGATACCAATCACAAAAGGCCTTTGAAAACAGTGCAGGAAGAGTTCAGATTGGTCATAACGAGCAATCTGAACACTTCCTGGACTGCTTTCCACCCTGTCAGTTAATATAAACATAATTCACTCAATATTTCAAAAGCCTTCTATATTAGAGGTGTCCAAAGGCGTCTATATGAAGTAAAGGGTTAAACAATATTTATTTATTATCAACATATTACATATACATATATTCAATATACAGCGATACATAACAACAGAACTGAGAAGAAAGCTACTTCTAGCTCTTGTTCAAGTGTGTTTATGCGTCAGAGTGAGCCCTGTACTTTACCAGGAAGAAGAAGATCTTGAGACTACTTCAAAAAACAAGAGGCCCAAGAGGGCCTGAGGACGCTCTACTGACTCATAGTGGCTATAGCACTTTTTGAAATTCTCCTTTTCAATAGAAACATCGGGGCAGGGTCATTTTTAACCCTAGGGACACCATTTGAACAAATCTAACAAAACCATAGTTGGTCATTATTACTACATAAACATTTTGAAAATCTGTTGGGCCAATCGTGAGAAGAAGATTTTTTAAGTTTTGGACTGTTTTTAGTAATGATGACCATCTTGAATTTTAGATAGAAAAAAAAATAGTCTCCTATGCAATAGAAACATCCATGTAAAGTTTCAGTTTAATTGGCCTAGTGGTTTCAGAGAAAGTGCTGCTAACAGACGACGGACGACAGACAACGCGCCATCGCATAAGCACTTCTGGCCTTTGGCCAGTAGAGCTAACAACACCAGGCTGCCTTTTGATTTACAATATCATCTTAAGGAGAACTTGAATCACATGACATTTCTATAATAAGTTACAACTACACTTGTCAACAAAATATTATAATCTCAGTATATCAGTTGTGGAACGATTTTGAATGTTCTTAAGGATCAATACACAATAAACATTTATGAAAACACCTCCAGCAGTTCAGGAGAAGTGGTCATAAAACAAAATATTAAGAACAGACCCTGGATGAAGCATCACGCTCTGTTTTCCTTATATTGGTTTTTGCATTTATGTATGCATTTATTACAAATCAATGGAACTTTTACATGTTTCGAATTTTTCATTTAAATCTTTTGCCATGTTCATCATTTTAAGCAAATAATATTTGTTTATTTGATGGTAATTTTATCCTTCTTCCAGAAATAGTTTGTAAAAGCCTTTGTTGTAGAAGAATGGTCATAAGGTAATTAATACATTTTTGTAGATAATTTCCAACAATGTTTATTTGAATATATATTAAATTGAATGGAATTTATTTCATATATTTTATGAACATCAGAAAATGCAGAACGTCTGCATCAATATTTGTAACAGTAAATTTGATAATTTGAATATTTGCAGGTTTATCTAGATTTTTAAAAATTTGATAATTATGTCATATTGAATATATAACATGAAATCTAATTTTATTGGCAGAGATCAGACGCCACATTCATAAACATAAATCTGAGTAGAATCATCGTCCAACTGCAAATAATTTTAATATAATTACATAATTATGTTAGACTGGTTCAATGTTTTTATGATTACCTGATGGGCATCCCCTGAAGGAACTATATAAGCATTTAGAGGCTCTGTGACATACGACTTGTTCTTCATCAACCCTCGCAACTTGGACAGAATTGCAGTTGTATTCTTCGGTGCCATATTACCTGTGATCAGCATTCATGATGTTAATAATTACTTGTTATAATAATAATTTTTTTTACATATATGCATGTTTTTGTGTACATTTTTACTGCAGAAGACTTACATGTCATATCCACTGGGGCTAGTGTCATAATGATATAATTAAGACTTTAATATAATATATATAGGGATAACTAGAGCTATCACTGAAGGTGATGAATACCCCCGAACGCCGCCATGACATCATTATATTCTACCATTGTAAGAAGTTTGATGAAATTCCATCCAGTACTTTAAAAGTAATGCTCTGGACAAGGGAAATATATCAAAGGGCAATAACTCTGTAATTAGCAAGAATAGACTTATGTTTCTTGTACACTGCACTTCCTCTCATTATATTCTACCATTGTATGAAGCTTGATGAAATTCCATCCGGTACTTTTCAAGTTATGCTCCGGACAAGAAAAAATAACAAAGGGCAATAACTCTGTAATTAGCAAGAATAGAGTTATGTTTCTTGTACACTGCACTTCCTCTCATTATATTCTACCATTGTATGAAGCTTGATGAAATTCCATCCAGTACTTTTCAAGTGATGCTCCGGACAAGGAAAATTGCAACGGACAGACCGACCGACAGACCGACCACAGGGTGACTCCAATATACCCCCTCAAAACTTTGTTTGTCGGGGGTATAAAAACTGTATATTAACAATAGACCCTGTGGTCATATCAGGCTTCCCTACAGGCATTTTAAACACATGGTCATCCCAGCACTTGAATATATTAAAAATTGTATGCCCTAGCCCTTCAAATGCTGAAACTTAAAGCTTCTTTTCATTTACACCATTGTATATATGTGCACATATCTCATTTTGATGCACTTTTTACAATAAAACACGTTAATTCAAATTACTTTAACTGACTAATTACAAGTTTTACAAATTATGTATGTAATGAATGTTACGATTGTTTCAATGAGTGCTTCAGCATGGTTCTTGAAAATATTTTGCAGCTCTAGGACCTCTGGAAGAGTATAAATGATCCAACTCCAGATCTTAAACGCCAGTCTGCCAGCAAAGTGCACTCATGTGTATACATGTAGAACTAAAAGTTGTAGATTAAAATATCACTTTTTCACAACTAGCCTAAATTTTGGTCAACATTTTCAGCACTTCTAGTTCAATTTTCGAAAGTTGACAATCATGGCACAATTTTTAGTAGATATGGCACAATTTTTAGTAGATATGGCACAAAATGTGCACTTCTGCACAATTCAGACCATTTGTAACCCACTATATTCCTTTGGTAACTGAGGTTACTTGTTATATGTCTTTGGTAACCTAGAAAAAACATTTATGCTAACATATTGCAGTTAAAATAAGAAATAAACATGTCTATGTCTGGTTACTTCGTTATCCTTCTTTGTCTTTGGTAACTAAAGGTTACTCTAGTTTACTACAGCAAATCTACAAAATCAGTGCAAAAAAAACATGTCACTTTTTCTGGTTCCTTGGTTACCCTTCTCTGTCTTTGGTAACTGAAAGTTACTCCAGGTTACTGCAGCAAATCTACAAAATCATATATAAGAAATATTGAAAAAAACATGTCTCTTGTTCTGGTTACTTGGTAACCCTTCTTTGTCTTTGGTAACTAAAGGTTACTCCAGGTTACTGCAGCATATCTCTAAAATCATTATACAAGAAATATTGAGAAAAAACATGTCTCTATTTCTGGTTACTTGGTTTCCCTTCTTTGTCTTTGGTAACTGAAGGTTACTTTAGGTAACTGCATCAAATCAACAAAATCAATTAAGAAAAACTGAGAAAAAAAACATGTCTCTTCTTAAGGTTACTTGGTTACCCTTCTTTGTCTTTGGTAACTGAAAGTTACTCCAGGTTACTGCAACAAATCTACAAAACCATTTAAGAAATTTAGAAAAACACATGTCTCTATTCCTGGTTACTTGGTTACCCTTCTTTGTCTTTGATAACTAAAGGTTACTCCAGGTTACTGCAGCAAATCTACACAAGCATTATACAGTAGAACTTTGTTGGCTCAAACACAGATGGCTTGAACACCACACATGGCTCAAATCACTTATCTGGTTCTGGCCGAAATACTTTTAAATTCGATTATTCTACCTTCGATGGCTAGAATACCGATTTCTGGAAGAGTCAAACTAGAAATTAGGTTCAGCCAACATATTTCCCTGTATTTTTACACTCTTCGTTCAAACTATTTTGTTCAGTCCCGTCGGGTTCGATTTATCAAAGTTCTTCTGTATTCATCTTTATATACTTGGTATAAGTTCTATCATTCCAATACAACTCAGGAAATTAATATATGATTTGCACTTGCTGTCAATCTGCCAAATATAATGTGTTTCAGCCATTTACAAGAGTTATGCACCTTTTTCAACACAGGAACAAAAATAGTCTTAACATATGCTAGGGTAATGTAATTTTACATAATAAGTATATATACTTTTCAGAAATAGTTTTAAGTGAAAATTGTAGCATGTCCCTTTAAAGTCCTTTAGCAAGCTAATAAATGTGAATAGCTGATATAATACGCAGCAGATTTTCAAATCTCTTTGCTTTGATTGGTAATACGGCAATTATCTAAATCTTTATATTCCTTCTAGTGTTTCAAGTTTTATAAAGTAAACACTCAAATTTCTTACAGATCATGTCATGTTAACACCCAATATGTTTTAAAATAGATATTTAACAATACAATGTGCATTCATATCAAGATCAAGACATTCCTAACTGCAGCCAAGGACAAGGTTAATGTTGGTGGTAATGGCTGTCTCGACCTGTAAACAAGTCAATTATGTTATTGTAGAGATTTGCATTTTGAGCCAGTTAGTCACTTAGGGATGTTGTCATAATCATTTGAATAAGTAACTTACTAAAGACGATTATACAGTAGAACTTCATTGGCTCAAACACGGATAGCTAGAACACAATAAATAGCTCAAACCACTTATCTAGTTTCCCCCCCTCCCCCCCCCATTGGGTTCGAGCCATCAAAGTTCTACTGTAAAAGAAATATTGACAAAAAATCATGTCTTTATTTCTGGGTACTTGGTAACCCTTCTTTGTCTTTGGTAACTAAAGGTTACTCCAGGTTACTGCAGCAAATCTACAAAATCATTATATAAGAAATATTGAAAAAAACATGTCTCTTTTCCTGGTTACTTGTTTACCCTTCTTTGACTTTGGTAACATAAGGTTACTCCAGGTTACTGCAGCAAATCTACAAAATCATTATATAAGAAATACTGATTTGATTGATTGATTGAAAATTAAGCGTCATTTTTATGGAGTCGAGGGCTAACCGACAATTAGTTTACCTAACCACTGTTCCTGGGATTCTGAAAGGTTAAACAGTACTCGAGCACACCTCATCTCCGCAAGTAGCTGATAACTTTTCCATTTGAATTAGCTGTGAGAGACGAATGATAATGAGACACAATGTTGTATATCGATCAATCTCTGGAAATGGATTGGTATTACAAAAACATTGAATTTAAAAAAACAACTGGTAAAAGGATACTTTCTCCACCACGCCCCCCCCCCCCCCCCCCCCATTTATAATTGCATATCTTGAACCAGTGAGGAATTTGAGCTGAGACACTTGCTGCAGATTTTTTTCACTGTGTTTTGGATATAAATGTTACACTGGAACCCTATGGGAAATGTAAAAGATGCGAGACGTCAAGGGACCTTTTGCGATTGCCTTTTGTCTGTCTTGCGTTGTCCGTTGTGTGAATTGCATGTCCCTATGTCTTGCGGTTTGACCCTGGGGTGGGGCCTAAACAAATTTATGTGTCACAATTCACATTTTTTGTCTTCTCAAAAACAGTAAGCTCAATTGTTATGAAATGTTGTATGCAGCTATATATCCGGTGGTATCCGGACAAAAGCCTCTAAGTCAAAAAATGTACACGTGGACAAAAAACCCTTGGTAGATTTTAAGAGATTTACAAAAGCTCCTTTGTCTAATAGAAGCTATGGTACCTAAGGGTGAATCAGAATCGTGAATTACATGGTCCCCACTCCACTGGGACCTTGGAGGTGGGACCAAAACAGTCAAATTCAAGATCAACTTTGAAAATTTTCATCTTACTACTTTTATATAGGAAGCACTGGGGAAAAAATGGAGTGCATGATTATGGACATATATATGGGTCCTTTATAAAAATTGTGAATTGTAAGCATATTAAAACACAAAAGTAAATTTCATTTTAAGACATATGAATGATACCTCTACTTTGTAATGGGGAAAAGTAAATTAAAACCTGTGTTTATTTATTTTTTTCATAAATATATGAAAATTTACCAAAGTAAAGCTTATTTTCCTTACTTATAATGCTTTGTTACTGTATGTTATTCAACAACATAGTTTTGTTTTTACTGTTAAAATAGTGTATTTGTGAGAAAAAAATTGTTCCCCTTACATTCTGTTTTTCTAAATGTATACCACTGTTTTAACGTTATTTTATGTTAGTAGTTAAGAGATATGAATAGTTTATAAACAATCGAAACAAATTAACTAACGTATTATGAAAGTGGAGAGATTTTGTTCTTAAAGTGAATATATCAGGATTTAAAATAAATAATAATAATGAAATTGTCTATAAACATTTTTATATGCCCTCTGACTCCATTTTGCCAAAAAGGTTTATATTTAAACATGCCAAAAATATATATTGAAAAGCGATTTCCTAATGTGCCTAGGTTAGACAAAAATAGATTTCCTTCTTAAAATTGCAAATATTTTGTAATGTATGTCACGTTATTTCATTTTGATTTCAATTTGATCTGTAATACAGGTTTACATGTAGAGGTAGTTAAAATTGTTCATCTTAGAAAGTTTCTGAATGACGATGTGAAGCTTGTCAAGCAGTATTTAAGAAAAGTCTATTTTTAGAATTGGGATTTCGTTTCAAGTTTATCACTCCAATTTAGATATTGATTTTGTCACTTTTGGTGGATTTGGATTGATATGATATTATGAGATGTTTTTTATCCATTTTAAAATTCAGACATTTATATAAACACAGTTTTTCCCCCGATATACTCTTTTTAAATTGGATGTTTAGTGTCACTTTGAAACAGAGGTTTCAAAAAGGGAACTGACATTATATGAATTTTATATACCCACTGACTCCATGTTGCAAAAAAGAATATAATATTCAAACATGCCAAAAGTATATATTGAAAAGGGATTTCCTAAAGTGCCTATTGTTAGACAAGTATAGATTTCCTGCTTGAAATTGCAAATATTTTGTGATGTATTAAATGTGTCGAATTATCCATTTTAGAATTCAGATATTTATATAAATACTGTTTTCCCCTGATATACCTATCCTTTTAAATTGGATGTTAAGTGTCACTTTGAAACAGAAGTTTCAAAAAAATGGACTGACATTGTAACATGATTTTTAAGTTGCAAGTGACCCTCTGGGGGACACTCAAAATCCCCATGATCAAAATCCCCCTAATTGACTAAAAATGTTGAGTAAGTATTTAGCCAAAAGATGATGTAATGTTAAATACATCCTGTCATAAACTTTGGGGTGATTTATGCAAATTAGAGTACATATGAACGCACAGGTGGAAGGTAATATGTTTTACCACATGGTGAAAATGTAGTATTAGGGGAGATTGGAGAATTCAGCAGGTGGTCAGTAGCATACACATTGCAATATCTTATCTGTAGACATTGTATTATGTGACACTATCCCAAAAGGTGAGAAATTCATATTTGTCCAATAGTCAAAGAACTATTATTATTGGCAGCGACTTAATATGTCTGTTATTTGTAATAATGTCAAAACGATGACGATAGCGATAATAAAAACCACCAAAAGGACTCGACTTTAGATTTATGCATAGTGACAAACTGTATAGCACACATATCCAACTTCTCAGTAATACAAAATACACTAGGAAGTGATCACTACCCCACCAAAATAACAACACAATTTAACACAAAACCAGAACAAACAATAATAGCACCTTAATGGAACCTAAAGATAGCAGATTGGGGCTTATCCAAAAGTAAATGCAATGCACAATTCAACCTAAACAATCAACACAATGACATCGAAACTAATCACCATAATTTCATAACAGAATTAAAACAAATATGCAATGAAACCATACCAAAAACTAAAGCAAGCATCAAAAAACATAAAAAAGTATATCCTTGGTGGACAGACGAATGTAACATAGCTATAAAGAAAAGAGAAAACGCTAGAAAAACATATCACCACAATAAAACAGATCATAATCTCCAAAAATTCAGAAAACTCAGAAAAACGGCAAAACAAACAATTAAACTAGCAAAAAAACATAGTTGGATTGAATATATTAACAAAATAAATTACAAAACGAAATCAAAAGATATATGGCAATGAGTTAATCGATTCAGAGGTCAAAATAAACAGGCAGAAATACCAATACTAACACAGGAAAATAATATTATCCTAGAAGATAAAGAAAAGGCAAACATACTAGTCAAACACTACCAAAAAGTTAGCAGTGATACTGAGTACACTCAAAGCTTTCAAAAAACAAAACAAGAAATGGAATCAAAATATTACAATCTAATGGAAAAACTACCAGACTACACTCAGCTAGATTATAACCAAAACTTCACAATATTTGAACTAAACAAAGCACTAAACCAGTGTAAAAACATTGCCCCAGGCGAAAACAAAATACACTATGAAATGATAAAACAACTACCCAAAAAAGACAAACAAAAGTTACTAGAACTATTTAACCAATCATGGGCTCAATCCACCTCACCTGAAAGCTGGAGCGAAGCGATAATTATACCCATACTTAAAACAGGCAAAGACAAACAAAACCCAGCATCATACAGGCCAATATCACTGACACCATGCCTATCAAAAATAATGCAAAAATTGATCAAACCGAGACTAGTCAACTTCGCAGAATGCAATAATCTAATATCAAAATACCAATCAGGCTGTAGACCAAACAGATCATGTGAAGACCATTTAGCTAGATTAGAAAGTGATTGTAGAAAAGCAAATATCTAGTAGCTATATTCTTAGACTTAAGCAACGCATTTGATAAACACTGGAACAAAGGACCACTAATGAATCTCCTAAGTATAGGTATAGTAAGACGAATGTTAAAATGGATAGCAAACTTTCTAAATGGATGCAAAATAAAAGTTAAAATTAACAACACCAAATCAGAATCACATAAAACAGAAAACGGATGCCCACAAGGTAGTGTACCCTCACCAATCATATTCTGCATATCTATGAACACATTAGAAAAAGCCATAAACGAACACAACCTCCAAAAAAATACACACCAAAATAAAACACAACTCTCACAATTCGTAGATGATGGAGCGACATGGATAAGCTCTATAAATGTAAAACATGTAATGAAAAACGGACAAAAAATACTAAACACCATAGAAGCATGAGCAGATTAATGGGGACTAACAATCAATCCAACAAAAACACAAGTACTGTTAGTTACTAAAAACAAGCATCCAGAGAAACAACCAGGATTCCCTACACTTACACTCTGCAATAAACAACTAACGATAGCACCATATGCTAAATTCCTAGGAATGTATTTTGATAAACATCTAACATGGGCTAAACACATACAATATGTAGTTGAAAGATGCAACAAAGATCTAAACTTACTAAGAATGCTTACAGGTACATCCTATGGAGCAGACAAAAAATCACTACTTAATCTATATAAAGTACTCATACTTAGCAAAATAAACTATGGTAGCATAGCATATATGCATCAGCGAAAAAGAAACATACGGATAAATTACAAACAATTCAAAATAAGGCGCTTAGAATAGTTACAGGAGCGTATAAAACAACAAACTCTAAAGCAATACTCATAGAATGTGCAGCATTACCCCTGCACCTTCAAAGACAAAAAAATATGCTAAAATATTTGGCAAGATCATACAGACTAAAAGAATATCTACCCATAAATGAACAGATAACAGACATACACGTATTTGAAACAAACAAAAATCAACAAATATTACCATACACCCACAAAATACAACACCTACTTCGAAAATACGACATGACAAACATACAGGTCAAAGAACCCATATACACATCAATCACAAAACTAGATACAATAAACACAGATAGAGATATTACACAACTGGTATCAAAACAAGAAACACCAGCTCACATAGCAAAACAAATAACCATAAATCATATAGATATGAACTATAAGGATCATGTAAAAATATACACTGATGGCAGTAAAGACACAGAAAATAAACAGGCAGGAGCAAGAATAATAATATACGATAAAAACGACAATGTAATATATGAAAAGGGAATAAAACTTGATGCATATATATCAGTATACACAACAGAATTAATAGCCATATTAACAGCATTAACATGGATCCAAATAAATAAACCAAAACAAGTGGTGATAATCACCGATAGTTTAAGCGCGGTACAAACAATACAGCCAGGTACATAAAAAAATAGAGAAGATATAGCCATCAGAATACTACAAGGAATAAAGGCAATCAAACAAAAAGCAATAAACATCGAAATAGCATGGATACCAAACCACGTAGGGACAGAAGGCAACGAAACAGTAGATAAAATAGCAAAAAATGGTTCAAAAAAAGGCAATTACAAACATTTAAAACCAAGAGTAAAGGAGACAAACACAATAATCAATGGAAAAATTAACAAAGAATGGGAACAAGAATGCATAAATCTAAAAACTTACAGAGCAAAACTAGACAGTAAAATACCCACCAAAATAGAACAGTATCATGATAAAAGGTTACTAGATAAAGCATATACAAAACTACATCTGGGACGAAATGGCATAGGTGAAACTAGGAAAAGATTAAAACAGGAAACAAAATGTAGAGCATGTGGCGAAAACGAAACCTTCAATCATATTTTCTTCAATATAAACAATACATGCCCAAACAATAAGCTAGAAAGATATACATAAGAAACAGAACTGCTCGAACTAGGACTAACAAATATCAATGACAAAACACTACTGTACCCAGAGGAAAAAATTAAAACACAAGTCAGAAACATTGTTTTTAAATTTTTAGAAGATACAGGACTAGACAAAATAATATAGAGTTTAAAACAAGACAAATGAATGCATCACTGATTACACTTAAAAATAATATGTCTGGTACACAGTAATGAACTAACTGCCATAAGCGGCTAGGATTTGGCTCCGTGGGCGCTGGATACCAGATGATATGAAAATAAAAATACAATAAACAATATATAAAATGGTATAAAATTCACACAACAAAAATAATATAAAATATAAAAATAAGGAAAAAAAAGAAACCATCCTAACACACAACCAAATAAAATACGGCTGGTGAACAGTAATGAATTAACTGCAATAAGCAGCTAGTGTCTGGCTCTTGGGGCGCTGGACACCAGGTGATATAAAATTAAAAATACAATAAGCAATATATAAAATAGCATAAAAGGAACACAACTAAATAGTATATAAATATGAAAATGAGGCAAAAAGAAACCATCCCGACACACACTCAATAATAATACATCTGGTAAACAGTAACGAACGTACTGCCATAAGCAGCTAGAATCTAGCTCCGTGGGCGCTGGATACCAGATGATACAAAAATAAAAATACAACAAACAAATATATAAAATGATATAAAAGCACACAACAAAATAATATAGAATATAAAAATAACAAATTCAATACGCAATATAATTATGAAATGATATAAATAAGCACAAAACATATACACAAGGTTAACAGTATAGAACTAACTGCCATAAGCGGATAGGCTCTTTGCTCCGTGAGCGCTGCTCACCTAGTGATATATAAACATAAAAACATCATATATCAAACCCAACTATTTATAAATAAGTACAGTAATGTAGCTAATTACATACAAGGACACATAAATAAACATAGTATTATAAACATAGAGTAAAATGTATATAGAACAAACAAATAGTAGAATAGACAGATGGACACAACACCAAAAGCTGGTGAATGGTACAGAAAAAGGTAAGTATAACAGACACTAACCCTAACAACTAACCATAACCATAACTAGACAAACAACAATATACCAAAACCAATCCAAGTAGCGGTATACCATAGTGCTAGTGAAACCATGGTGCTAAGCACAACAAATGTAGCTATTAACTGTAAATATATTTACTATACAATAATAAAAGTAGATTTAGTTATCACATATATTATATATCATTTATTGAAAATAAAGGCAATGCCCAACTATATATACCCATAAAGCAGGCCGTTTTTGTAAGCAACCCATAACAGCTCACTAACAATTAACAAAGGCTCACTGCACCAAGATGTCTAGAAGTACCAGGGACCAGACGGCACGACGACTGAATGAGGCCAACTGACCAATCCACAGGCGCCGTGACCAGAAGACCCTTCAAGAAGACGAATCAACAAGCCCGGGGGTACTAGATGCGTCACACCTAAAGTGTGGAGTACAAGTACTGTCGGGTACCTTCTAGACAAAGGACTACACAGCACAGCCAACCACAGAGCAACAACCTCCGACAACGACCACCCAAGTAGACACCACTACAACCAAGAGAACTAGCGCCCTCCCTGACCTTACCTGATCCACCTTGACACATACACAACACAAACAACGCACAACACAGCGATAATTTAAGCTAAACCGTCCATAAACAACAACACACATATTCCGCCAGTGCTAATTCCCAGCCTCTGCTAACCCCAATATCTTAAACAACAACAATATACACTCTAGTATTACCCCGACCCCATCCAAATCAACACCCAAACATAGGGAACCTAGATTAACACAGCGGCATGTCCAACACCACTACTAACCTACAATTTCCTTACCTCGGCATATCAGGATAAACCAACTAAAGGTTAAATTAACCGACAGGTATATCCTTGTTTTAGGAACTTTACAAACAGTTCTGCGGCGGGACCTCAAAACATCAAAATTAATCATTTAACAGTCCACAGGATAACCTGGCGGAAGGACTATAAACCTTAGTACTACACACACATGTCAAAATGGGGTAATTGTAGGTAAAATGTACTCAATATAATTAACAAATTGTTATGTAAAAAATACCATTCAACCATGCATTAAAGTTTACATTAAAAGGGCATATGAATTCAAAATCTTATCATGTGGTCATTTGTTAATGAGAAAGAAAGAGATAAAACAAGGTCCTCCAAGACAAAAAAAAGTATTTAAGGTATTTTCAATATTATTTTAATAGTCTCTCTCAACCCATTAGCTCAGTCGTTAGCACGTCTGACTATCAATCCAGGGGTCGTGAGTTTGAATCCCCACCCGGCCACAATCTCATTGATGGTTGATATACGACAATGCATCTCATTATCATTCATCTCACACCACTGATTTAAGTGGGAAAGTTATCAGTTATCATTGAAGTTGTCTTAATCAAGCTAAAGGGGTATTTCAATATTTTACAAATTCAATCATGCTTGCTTTTATAATGAATGAATGATAAAATGTCCAACACATGACATCTGGGTTACAGGTTTGATCCCAGGGACATGACCTGTGACCTTTATCCCCCTTTCTGGGTGAAAGTTTCATAATTATGATTTTGTTGCTGAGAAATGACTGTTTCAGAAAATTAAGTTACCACTTTGCCCGAGAATCATATCACCACTGTCTGACAACAATAATGCCACTGTGCCTGGGAACTGTATTTAATGGTGTCCGAGAATTACAATTGCTATGATAAAAAAAAATATATAGTCACATGCAGTTTCTGAGAATGTATTTTCACTGTGCCTGAAAATAATAATATCACTGCCAGTAAATATCTGAATATATCTATGTATCCACATAATGTAAGAATGTACCCGAGTCTGTTTCTGAGAATTACTTGCTCCCAAATTCTCTTAAACAGACCCTATGTAGAAGCCGACAATCATTATATGTGCAGTGACAACTGGGGGTTACGTTATGCTGGTTTCATGTTATTGCTTATATAATATGCAATTATATAAGAGCACCGCAAGCGGGTGCAGATGCTCATCTTTTTTCCAAATCTATAACGTAGTCAAAGTCAGTGAAGTAAACTTTTTAAACATGATGGTGATTGATCACCAAAAATTGTAGAAATGTCAAGGAACAGCGTTAACTCAACAATTCTAGCCTTGTTGATCACAGAACAGTATATTATAATGTACCATCAGAAAAACAGATGTATCTGTATGAATGAAAGCATCTTTCATATTAGCAAAATAGTAGATACATGTAAGTGCAAGTAGGACTATTATATAAGTAACCCTAATATTGCTAAAAAAAATTTTTTAAAAAGTGGGGCCGGATGGACCATGCTAAATGGGGCTGGATTCTCCATGGCTGTTTTAAAATGGGGCCGGATTTTCCAGGTTCCAATACCGGTTGCTCAATACATTTAATTCAAGATCATTTTACGTGATCGAAACAATTTTTTGTTTAAACATCTAAGATAACATACAACTTACAGTTTACAAGAAATCAGTTGTTTATGTACAAGAAATCAGTTACCTGTGAATTAGGAATGATTAATTGGCAAACTATGAAAAACCTTCATGTGCTATTTCATCAATATTTAGTCAAGAGGTGAAAGTTTCCTTTCCTTCTATAAAAGTTCTTGCTGCTGCTGATGATGATGCTTATGTGTGAGCTGTAAGTGTAAATAGTGATAGTACTTCTGCTGATGATGTGACGTTAGTGTGAATGGGGATGCTGTTGTAGATATTGTAATTGTGGAATTAAATTGTGCTATTAAATGATGATGTAGTGTGTGACGTAAGTGTGAAAGGTTATGTTGCTCCTGCTGATAATGATAATATGTGTGATGTTAGTATGAATAGTGATATTGCTGCTGCTGATGATGAAGTGTGTGACATTAGTGTGAATGGTTTGTTGCTGCTGCTGATAATGATGATATGTGTGATGTTAGTATGAATAGTGATATTGCTGCTGCTGCTGCTGATGATGATGATGATGTGTGTGACGTTAGTGTGAATGGTTATGTTGCTGCTGCTGATAATGATGTGTGTGACATTAGTGTGAATGGTTATGTTCTGCTGCTGATAATGATATGTGTGACATTAGTGTGAATGGTGATGCTGTTATAGGTAGTGTTATTGTGGAAAGTGGTTTTGCTGATGATGATGATGATGAATGATAATAGTGTGAATGGTGGTGTTCAACTGCTGTTAATGATGATGTAGTGTGTGATGTTAGTATGAATGGTTATGTTGCTGCTAATGATGATGTAGTGTGTGACATTAGTGTGAATGGTTAAGTTGCTGCTAATGAAGATGTAGTGTGTGACACGAGTGTGAATGGTTATGTTGCTGCTGCTGATGATGATGATATGTGTGATGTTAGTGTGAATGGTGATGTTGTTGCTGCTGCTGCTGCTGCTGATAATGATGATGTGTGTGATGCTAGTGTGCATGGTTATGATATTGCTGCTGTTGATGATGTTGTGTGTGATGTTAGTGTGAAATTATTCAATTATTTAAAAGCATCCATCTATTAAAATATAAAAAAGATGAAATAACAAATCAATTGTATTATCTATTTTCTCTTGTATACCTGCACAGTGTTTTGTGTTGGTGCTTCTGTTTAGCTGTACAGCACAACAGAATTATATGGAGATCACAATAACAAAAATATCTTTAAAAATATAATAATTTAATACCTGTCAACATATAGATAACTCAATCAACCACTTTAAACATAGATAATACTCTCCTTTAAATAAGAATTAAGTAACACAAGAAGTAGATATGGACTTAACCAGTTTTGTCCACAATAAGAGTAAGGAACTATAGAAGAAATTCCTTAATGAATGTTAAAAACCAGAAATATCTGATTATTTTTTTCTGAACTCACTCTATAAAATCCTTAGAAAACTATGCTTGATTTTAAAAGCATTTAGCCTACATGTATCTGTGCACTTATAAAATCCTCAGAAATCGAGTTATGGAGTATCCGGCCCCATGGAAATCCAGCCCCTGGATGAAACATCCTTGGAATATCCAGCCCCATTTAGCTTAGAAAATCCGGCCCCACACTAATTTTAAAAATAATGTCAATTATTATTTGGTATTACTGATGAAATATTGGAAAGTTATTAGATAATTTGAAACTCACATATTAATTACAGTGGGATTGTTATTGAAAACTTACTCTTAACGGGAATTATATAGTGGATAATTTTAGTGAATGGCAACGGCAACATATTAATGTGGCCAAGTATTCCTGATATAAAAGGTTCTGCATGCACTCAGTACAATTGTATTGTAATTGTATTGCATGTATCATCTTCAGTTAGATTGGTTTGTAAAATGGCATATATGTATGCAAACCTTTAAGGTAGTTCGCGGCGTTCATAGCCGATTTTTGACATCTCGCGAAAATTATCAATTATTTGTACACATGTACTATAAAGTCTCAGCTTTTGTTTAACATTCTTTTTTTTTTAAAAATGTACTACAGTTTCTCGTTAACTGCGTCTCCTAGCGGTACATATTTTTCGGACGATTTTCGCCGCTTTCACTTATAAAACAGTCAACATTAACGCAAAATTGTTTTTGATAACATTTTTACATTACTGATTTTATTACCTGTGGGAAGAATATAACTTTTACACAGATAAAATACAAATTACGTTACTTTCACGTCTAATAATTACGACGGGGTTGGTTTAAATGCGGGTTTAAAAACAACAAATTTTGAACGTTCAAACCTGATCGCATAAAACAGCTGGTACAAGTTCTTGAAATTTACATATATCAAACTTCATACATTTTACTATAATATAATAGAAAAAAAAGAGTGGGTGTTCACGCTATTTTTTTCATAAATTTTAATTCAAATTAAAAATGAAACCCTTAAACACACGACGTTTGTCTGCTATTTCGGACGACATCGTTATTTTACAATAGTATTATATGGCGTTTTCTTGACGTTGTCCGAAATCATATGCTAACGTCGTGTTTTTTTAAGTATTTACTTTTAATTTAAATTCAAATTTTTGAAAAAACTAGCGTGAACACCCCCTCTTTTTATTTGACCATATTTTAGTGAAATTAATAAAGTTTAACATGTGTGAAATTAAAGAACTTGTACCAGAACTTTTTCGCGTAATCTGCCGTGAATGTGCAAAATTCGTTGTTTTTGAACCCGTGTTTATATCAACCCCGGCGTAATGATTAGATGTAAAGATAACACAAATTATATTTTATCTGCATGAAAGTTATAATCTTATCACAGGAAATAAAATGAGTAATTTAATAATGTTATTAAAAACAATTTTGAATAAATATTGATTATTTTACAAGGGACAAACAGCGAAAATCGTCCGAAAAATACCTACCACCAGGAGGCGCTGTTTACGAGAAACTGCGGAACTATATTAAATAAAACAAAGTTTAAACGAAAGCTGAGACTTCAGAGATCAATTGTACAGATTTTTTATAAATTACGCCAGATGTCAAAAAATCCAATAGGAACGCCGCGAACTACCTTAAATGCTTCTTTATTTTTGAAATCTATAATATGATCGTAATCGATTCGAGTTACAAATATTTGCGTACCAACTCTGTTTATATGTATCAAACAAACGTTGTTTAATTAAATCAAAGAGTATATCTATTTCAAATTGTTATAACCAAATGTTAGAAAAACCGAGATGATCATGTTATTTTTTAATTTGGTCTGCCCAATTGGTTTTATTGAAATTATTATTTTCAAAATCATTTTTTTAATATGATAATAACTTTTTTGGTTAACATATTAATGTCTATTTTTTTATGTATGTATTGTTTATGATGAGTAACCCTAATATTGCTATTAAAAAAATTAAAAAGTGGGGCCGGATGGACCATGCTTAATGGGGCCGGATAATCTTTGGTCCGGATTCGCCATGGCCATTTTGGAGTGAGGCCAGATTTTCCAGGTTCCTCAGAAAACTATGCTTGATTTAACTAATGCATTGACAAGACACATACGCTTCTAGACAGTACAAAGTGTGGTATTTTCTAAGAGAGAACAGTAAAAAAAACTGTTGCAGGAATTGGATTTGAACCTAGGACTCTCATTTTAACAGAGCCAGCATTCTACCCAATAAGCTGTTTCATGCTAATATCCCCAATCACGAAATTTCTATTACTATATATCACCACACTTCTTCCCAGTCTTTCTTTATGAGCCACAGCGCCAAAACAGAAGTATGCCATCCTCATTGGTATTTGTGGTATTGTCTATTACAGAACAGCCTGATAAAGTGGGGATCAACAAGGTGCTAAACACACCGAGCTGTCCATGCTGATGTCCCCAATTCTGATAAATCTCAGTGTTGTTTTTTTTTGGCCATTTTTATAGCCATTATTGGATCATATTCCAAATGGCAAAGAGTATATATTTTTTCCAATTGAGTGATAAAAATTCACAACTGAAAGCTTCACTAATTGTAAATTGAAACTTGCCATAATTCCTTGATAAAATAAACAAAGTTTTCCCCGTTCTGAATTGAATATGACATTGGTTCTTTAATTAAATGACCAGAGAAGTAAGTGTACACATTTCTATGAAGTTACACTGAATCTATAACTAGACCACCTCAAAACATTAAATTAGAAATGTCCGAGTGTGTACTTCTTTTGTACTTTTTAATGTTATAAATTGAGGTTACATGTCCGACAACAACAAAAAAACAGTAATGATACATATTTAACAAGTTTCATCTACTATCCGACGTCCTTTTTGCATTTTTACTGCCACAAATCAACAAGGGAATGGGCGAAAGAAGCTGGGGCGACGGCGAACCTGTTTTTGTATTGTATTTATTTTCAACCTCTTACTGCACAGTTTATGACAATGCTTTCAGTAGTTTGTCATAAGCATAATTAATGATAAGCATGTCGCAGTACTTGAAGTATTAGAAAGTATATACTACCTTATCCTTTTTTCCGATGCACTGTACTTTTATCGAATCTTCGTCCAGTCCAAAATGTGTACGTTGTATATGATGCGTGAGAACCGCTGCGGATCAATTCGGGTACTTTCGGTTACTTTCACTTTAACCGACGGTGTTGCATAATAGTTACACATTTGTTATATGGTGGATGCTCGGTCAGATTCGCAATTCAGATTGCGTGGAAAAAGTCAAGTGTGGTGTGAGTATTAGTGATTATGGTGATTTAACACAAACTTCAATCATTATGAATTCCCTATAATCAATATCCACACAATAATTGCATTATTTGGGACAAATCGCGAATTTGACTGGCATTTTAACGCATGCGCTTTTCATCCGGTCGTAGATGGAGCGTGTTTACTGCGCGTTGTGAGAGTTGGACATATCAGGTAATACTAAATCCCGGCCAAGTTTCCATTGACCTTGCCACATTCCAGCTTCAAAGTAAAAATGTAGCTTGTGTAATAGATATTATGGTGTTTAAATCATCAAGTCAATTATTATCCATTGCCTTTTTCATATTTAATGAGAAATTGAAACACACAACATATATAAAGAGAAATACATTGAGGCTATAAATATAGATAAATATACCAAGTAAAATAAAGTACTAAAGATATGAAAGGAATTGCTTGCTATTTCTCTCACTATCAAAGACTAACCATTCTGGTTTCCGTGGCGGTACCAGGGTCTTGAGCCCTGTCAGCATAGCAATGTCTGTCATTGGTTGGGCTACGTCGTAACTGGGAAGGAAAACATTGTTTAGGAAGCTCCCTTTTGAAGGGTACCCAGGAGGGAACCCCAGCAATAGAAACTGGTAATCTGTATCGTGTAAGAATGGTAAAGCGGAAAAACTGCACTTGAAGTAATCTGTACATGAAATTTATTGTTGGTACTTTTATGAAGGAGCTGCTCTGGTTTTGGTTGTAGAAAGCCTTAACCCTTTACTTCATATAGACGCCTTTGGACACCTCTAATATAGATGCCTTTGGACACCAAATATAGAAGGCATTTGAATTATTGGGTGAATTATGTTTATATTAACTGACAGAGTGGAAAACAGTGCAGGAAGTGTTCAGATTGCTCGTTACGAGCAATCTGAAATCTTCCTGCACTGTTTTCAAAGGCCATCTGTGATTGGTGTGGGAAAATGCGTATCTATGTATGGAGTAAAGGGTTAATTTAGGTCTTGAAATTTACCTATTGATTATTTTTTGCCGACTTAAGAAAATTTGGCAAAGTTTGACAGGCAATTTACTGTTTATGATTTTCAAATAAAATGGCTTTAATCAATAAGAATATCATATTTAAAGCATACAATAGAAAAAAATAACAATAATAGTTATTTCGTTCAATTATAACAAAGCGGTTTTACTGACTTGGGAGTATTTCGTAAGAATCAGATTTATCGCTGTACAAAATGTAAGTTTCAAGACTTAAATAGAGGCATTTTTTAATTTCCCAATATTTTCTCATTTTGTTTAGAATTTCAATACACAAAGTAATAACTTCGATTTCTATTCTTAGAATAAATGAATTTTAAGATATTGTTGTTGTTGTTGTTGTATGGTGTTTAGCGTCGCTTTCAACAATTTTTCAGTCATATCACGACGGTGTCTACTTGAGACAGTATTCTAAGCGCTGTCACACTGGAGTATCATGCCGCAGACACATGGTATGATACCCCACCCAGTCACATTATACTGACACCGGGCCGACCAGACCTAGAACTCTCCTCTAAATGCTGAGCGTCAAGCGAGGAAGCTTCTAGTACCATTTTTAAAGTCTTTGGTATGACCCGGCTGGGGATTGAACCCGCGACCTTCCGCATGCGAGGCGGACGCTCTACCACTAGACCACGCCGCGGTCGAATTTTAAGATAAGAAAAGTGTCTGTTAACACAAATGCCCCTGATCGGAATCAAATATTATACCGAAAATTACCAAAAAAAAAAGGGGTCTTCTGTAAAATTTTACTGACATTGACAGATATTGAACTTGACCAGTATTTTATAATTATACAGGTACACATGAAATAGTTATTAAATGCATAGACCACTTCAGAAGTTATTGATTGGAAATATATTTTTTTTAACCTCAGTTGGACGGGTGCAGGAACAAATGGATGGAAGGATGGAGGTAACACTTAGTGTCATTTCATCAATCATTGTATGGCAGGGGAATAAAAACTGAAAACAGAGTTTGCAACACTATGCAAGTTTAACAAAATCTCAACAAGTTGCTTTTAATTCTCTATATTAGTCCTTGATTAAACCAGTAATATGCGGAAAATGGTATTAAACCACATTCTAATTTGGAATCCACGATCAAAATCGGTAATCCTGAAACCATTCACAAAACAGGATCTGTAATTTAAATACAATAAATAAAAACACTGAAGATAAAGTCTTTATTTTATGTCATATTATTTATAATTATGTAGTAGATATAACACAATATTGTGCAGAAAGACTTTAATAATAAACCTATAACAAGTTTGCGAAATCACAAAATAGCTCTCATGAATTGATAGTCTGTGTACATGTCACAACACTATAACCGTCCAAATTATTTTTTACATAAAGCTGAGACAACTACAAACAGTGCTGATACTACAGATAATAGAATTTCTACTTAACAGTACAAATGATACCAGAAGCATTATTGGTAAACATGTACAGTAAAACCTGTGTAACTGGTTACCTCTATTAGGCAGCCACCTGTCTTAAGCAACCATATTTTCTATTTCCCATTTCTATGCTTTCAGAGTAAATTAACCTGTATTAAGCAACAACCTGTCTTAAAATGCCACTTTGCTCTTTCCCTTGACTGGCTGCTTAAGACAGGTTTGACTGTACAATGTGTATTAGTCAAGTGTAAACCTTTAGATTAGTTTTTTTTTCCAATCGTCTACATATGCATTACATATGTACATTGCGACATCTAATAAATTCCTTGATTCAGTCTCTTTGCACCTTTTTTGGAGTGTGAATAAATATATACATGTATATACCGTACTATTTAAAATTTGTTTTGGCTCTTTTTTTTTTCTTTACTCTGACAATAACGCTACGATATTTTGATCGAAATTCAATATTCATTTAAAGAAAATACTGATATTATCATACAAAGAATGTGTGACTTACATTTATTTTTAATGGTACTTGTGGACTAATGTTACACTAGAAAGAATGTACATACATTACTTGTAAACTGATGATGTGAAAATATAATAGATTATTACAGAATGTTTATAGCAACAAACCTGGGCTGCGTTCAACATGGTTTAGCATGTTTACTCTGTTTATAAACGCAAACGGTGATCAAACAACCAAAAAGTAAACTGAAATTAAACTTGCTGTCCCTCTATTTCTCTTTAAGTCATGTGATTTAATACAAGCAAATAGCTCCCAGAGGTGTTTGCTTGATAAGTAAATGTTCAAAGCAAGTTGACTTCTGTTATGAAACGTTTGCAAACAAATTAAATGTTTAAGCAAACTGAATGCTGCCCTATATATGTTTTTAAACTCCCTGTGTAAAATAAAAATGCTTTTGCTGGGAATGTTTGATTTTTATCTTTGTATTATTATTTGTGCATGCCTTGAAGACTGCTGTCTATATATTACAATATTCTACTTTCAAGTTACAAACCAGTATATCAAATTCACTAAAATAACTGTAAGACATAACAATGTTGACTTCAAACTGACGATTAATCAAATTTTAAAATTAAATAATGAAGAAAATTTACTAAAATAGATCACATTTGTAAGCTGTTAACCTGTCTTTTAAACAACAATTTCACTACAATTTTTTTTATTAAAACTGAATTCTTCTTTAAATATTTTATCACCTTGGTGCAAAAACAGTCAAACTGCCTATAAATTATATTTAGATCATTTTTGGTCCAAGGTTACAATCTGTTATAAAATTGCACCATTATTGTTTCTAATACATGTACATAAATTTGATATTTTTCAGGTAGTAACAAGAAAGCCTGTAACTCTATTTACTTGTCACTTCTTTTCATTTCAATATCATGTAGGGTTCTAAATGACTTGCTCATACTCTTTGAAGACATCTTAAACAACTTTTATTGAGTTACTACAGATAAATAAAGATATTATACATGTTCTTTTTCAAAACAAAAGTTTAATATCTTGATTAATGTAAAATAGCACGTCCACAGCCAAATAAATATATCTTCTTTTACAGGCACATAAGTTTTAATATTTAGATGCAGATTTTAGATAATGAATATTTCTAATACAAAACTAGTAACTTTAAAATACAGTTCCTAACCCAGTTGCTGAAGCAAATCCCATCAGAGTATAGGATGCCTGTCTGGTCTCTAGATGCAATCTCGCTTCCTCGATCCACTCTGAAGCTACTGTTCTTGATTCTCCGTGTAGCTGATTCATAAATCTCAGTGCCTGTTCAAGGTCACCTTTCTCTAACCAATAGTTCGCGTGATTCAAAATTTGAAATGTGTCCATTTCCTCGATATTTATCTCATCTTTCTCTTCCTTGGCGTACACAGAATTAAATATAAACATTGACTGCACATATGACAACAGGTATTTAAACAAAGATCCCCCTGTTTCATCTATCAGGGCAACGCGTTTAGCAACTTTTCTGACTTTCCCAAAACGATCCTTCAGATTATCCTCTGTGTATACGCCACGCTCCAGTGCTTTCTCTGGTATTGATTCCAGGATCAAGCTCACAAAGGGGTTATTTTTTGCAGCAAAGAAGACGGCCTCCACTTCCTTATCAAGGGGTCGTAACTGATCTTCCCATGTTTCCCCAGCATCACTGCCGACACGTATGGCACCATTAAGCGCTACACAGGCCAACCACAACTCTTGGGCTTGCCTGGCTGTTTTCTCACTCTCGGCTCTTGCTGCAAGAAAAAAGAATATAAGGCGTTGACATTCCATTCAGTCTGTTGTATAAAATGATAATGTCGTTTTCCATCATCATTGACGATAAAATTCCACACGTTGTTGTTTCTTTAAACAAGAGTTGTCAGAAGACAACAAAGCTCGCCTATAAAACTCACCACCCATGCAAAGACTGAGATTGGAGGTAAACACCAAAACTTAAACGCAACTAAATGCAAAAGTTTAACCTGGATGTCTACAGACGACGCCAACGCCGCCACCGGGGTCATGGCAATAGCTCTCCTGGACATTCGTCCCGGCTAGCTAAAAATGCTTTATTCAAAACAATTAAACTTAACCACATATATTTCATAGGTATAATGTATATTCACTTTTTTTATAAACCTTTTCAATCTGTTTTCATAGAGTGCAAGCAAAAACAAAACTTCACTAGAAAGAATAAAGGACCTGAAATGGTGTTCCTAGACAATACACCATCAAACCAAAACTATGGATGTAAATTGTTTTAAAAGTTTCCAAGCCACTCTGTTGAGCAATTCTATTATATATGGCAAGAGCATAAATAGTGCTTTAAAATATAAAAAAAATTGCAGACAGCACAAACACTTTTAAATGCATCAATTCTTCTATATGCTTACCCGACACAGCTGACTCAATACCACGCAGACGAGCAATCCACCCAGACAGCTCATCATCAAACTTGTCTCTCTCTTCCAACAGTCGCAAGTGTACCTCTCGTTCAAATTTCTTATTTAGATCTTCCTCCTGCACCCGTAGCACCTGCTGGAGATGTTCACTATGTGCCGCAGTTTGGCGTGCCAGTTGTCTACGTAGCTCAATCTCAAACTGCACATGTGCATCTGCCTCCTGAAATAATTGCCTTTATTACTTAGTATTAAATAAACAACTTTTTTAATTGTTTTACATAATTATTTATTTGTTAGGTTTTGCGCCTTTTTTTACCAGTAGCTCAGTTATACATAATGGCGTACATAATCACTGTTTCTGGGATCCGCTAGGCGGTAAACCACTACCAGACAGACCATATTTCTGCAAGCCACTGATTACTTTCTTACATATTTAGAGGTGGGAGATTAATGTTAGTAGAACAAAGGCCTATCCTTACAGAAACAGTGGTAATTTGAACTCAAAGACTCCTGCATTGTTAATCGACTACCGACTGATATAATTGGGCCTGGCTAGCTATATGTACATATTGCAGGTGTTTTAGGATTAACCTATTTTAGTGCCATGCACCCTTATAATTTTATGAGAAATTGAATCAGGGAACCATTTACAATCAATCAAGAGCACTTCTGATACACTTTATCTATTATATGTCTATATTTATATTTTCTCGTCTATTTCTTTTATTAGTCTAGTAATATATACTCTTTAAAAATAATGAATAGTTTCTTTTTAAATAAACAAGTATTTGATGTGGAAAAAAACAGTGACCTCCCAAATACTGTGTTTTACATTAAAGTCGCCCGACTGTCCGGGATAACTGAATTGTGGGTATGGACAAGTAAAATATAAGGCTGTTAGCCCGACAGGACAAATGAAAATTCAAAAATTAAACGGCATCTCTTTTTTGCACATCCCTGTTTTTTTAATTTTAACAGTGTATTTAGTTATACTTAATTTTATATCAATAGGACTAGTACCATAACTCTAGATTAAAGTAAAGACAAGTTGTTTTTGATCAGGACAAGCAGATTTTAGAAATACTTGTCCAACTGGACAAGTGAAAAAGAAAAAATAATGTAATGACCTGAAATGACCACCAGAATTTAGAGATCATTGCAACGTTCCCATTCACAAGGCAATACTTACACACCTCAGTAATTATGATTATACTTCACATATCAAGTTAAAATTTCCATTGTTGACAGCATTTCTTATAAAATGATATCAAAGAAAAAAAGTCACTTTTTTTTGCAATGGAAACCAATGGAAACTGGGCTATCAGTCAAAACATTGCGAAAGCAAATGGCTTTTAACAGTTCTTTCCTTATATCAGTCATATGAATATGTTTTTAATGACAATAGCATATATTTCATATACATGTAAATAACAAAATGTTTAATCCAATTTAAAGTCAAGATGACTCTTTAACTGGTTACAAGGTGTACATGGCCATTTGTGAGAGACGGAATAAGAAAAAAGGTATCCTACACAGTCAAACCTGTGTAAGCGGTCACCTGTATTAAGCAGCCACTTGTCTTAAGTAGCCACATTTGCTATTTCCAATTTCTGTGCTTTTACAGCAAATTAACCTGCATTAAACAACAACCTGCCTTGGAAGTCCACATTTGCTCCTTCCCTTGACTGGCTGCTTAAGACAGGTTTAACAGTAACATTTTTATCTTGAACTGTGAAACATTTTAAACTGTGAAACAAAAATATTCAAGCATATTTTGTCTACACATGTATGTATAAAAAGATTCCAAAATTTTTCTTTTTTTGCTCTAACTCACCCATTTATCTTTCTCCACAACAAACTCATCTTGTAATGCCTGATTTGCCTGGCGAACTCTTTCATCACTTAGTTTCTCATCTTCTTCCTGTTTAATCTCCAGCGATTTCTGAATTGTCTATAACAAGCAAGACAGTTGTTTTACATGCATACAACATTTATACTAGACAAAAATAAACCACAATTATTTCAACTATCCAGTGGGTCCTCCACGGCCGAGTGGTCTTAGGCAGGCGATGTCTCAAGATCACTTACCTGTCACCGCTAAGGTCGTAGGTTCGAGTCCCACTCGCTCCAAAATCTTTATGAGAGAAAGTTTGCCAGTTACTTGTGGAATGACGGTGGTTCTACTCAGTCTGAGGTCTTCCTCCACCAGTAAAACTGAGTATGCCATATATAACCTGAAATGTGTAGTATATGGCGTTAAACCCCATTAAAAAAAAATTTAAATGGTTTTTTTTTTATATTTTTATAACACGAATTAGGTTTATGCATGTAAATTCCTCAAAGATTTAAAACAAAATGCCTTGAAGCAGTCTGTGATTGTATTTAAGTTGTATTTGTCTTTTTCATGTTTTATCTGTAATTCTGATCTCAACCTCTCAGCTACGGATCCGGGTTTTTACGTGCGACACAGTGTCATATCATGGAGGTAATTTTTGTCAAATTATTTTAAAGTCCTTCCATGAATGACAAAGTTATGGACAGGACACAAATTGTCAGACAGATGAATGGACAAACGCTAAGATTTGTCTTTGTTACCCTTTACGGACATACAAATATTCATATGAAAGGAAACTTAACAAAAACAAGACATATTAATTAGTGGTAAAGACTCATTATAAAAGAGAAAACTTACCTGTTGTTCCGTGGCGAGTTGCTGAGCCAGCTGTTTCTGCAACTGTTCAATCCTCTTGTGAGCGTGGGCAATCAAGGCATTCAATTCATCTTCTGACAGCTTACGACCTGGTAATAGGATCAATTATTGCTTACATGTATAATCAAATTGAATATTGTGTTAAGAAACTATAAAGCTGAATATGTTTTTGCAAAGCTTAAAGGAAGCAAATTTACACAAGCTTCAAAAGCTTTTTTCTATGTTTTTTTTTTATTTTTCTACAGCTGCAAGTGATGTCCTTGAGCAAGACACTTTTTCCACATATGCTTAGTAATGGTACTACCCAGTAATTTGAGCACGATTTGCCTAAGTTGTAAGAACTTTTTTCACAATCAAACTAAAATAAATAAGTTTAAACTAAACTTTTTTCTGTATCTTTTCCATATAATTTGTTAAATGTATGCCAAACATGTGTATTTATGTGAATAAAAATTGTTTACACTGAAGCTTAATAACATGAACAAAGTGTTTTGTAAGCAATGATAAGGCTGTTTCAACAAATTACAGGTTATATATAAAGCACGACGGAGTAAAACCACTGTCCGTCCACATGTAACTGGTTTGTTCGTTTGAATATTTAGCATCATTTTTATGCCACCAAAAGCTAACAGACTATAAGTTAACCTAACCATTCTTTCCTGTGATCCTGGAATATTAACCAGTACTCGATACAAATCTCTGCATGTAAATGTCACATAATGTTCCCATTTGTATCAGTGGCAAGAACAATGACAAGATACAATGCCATATATCAACTATCACTAGATTATGACAGGCAAAAGATTCAAACTCCTGATTCAGACAATCAAATCTTTCGTCCCGTTTTAATTTGTTTGTTGATATTTATTTTTCCTAAAGTGTCAACATGTTTGCCTGTTAGAAAAGAAAGTATCAAAGGTGATCTACATATACTTTCAAATGGATTTTCATATCTGTAAGAATAAAATTGATCAGATTGAAATTTACTCCTCTTAAACCACTTTAATACCTTTTCCAATTTTCACATCTGGCATTATACTCTCCAATTCTTTCTTAAACTGTTCCTTGCCTTTGTCAACCAGATTTTTATATTTCAGCATCACTCGAGATTCTGATTCGACCTTTGCTACCTAAAATAAACAATTGCAATGCTGAAAACTGAAAAAAAAACTCTTGTGGTTAATATAAATAAATAAATTTGGTTTTACGGTGTACCAACACATCACGGTCATATGAGAAAAAGAAAACTTCATACTCACTACCCTTGCGCAAATCAAACAAGCATACATAATGGAAAAAAAATAACCAAATGAATATGCAAAAAAAATAATACCTGTAACACTGCAGTACTCAATTTGTTATCTCTTGCAAAATGCATTAACAACATTGGTCCTATTCTTGCTGTCACTCATTTGGCAACAAAACACACACACACACACACACACACACACACACACACACACACACACATGTTGATAAATTAACAATTATGAACATGACAAAAAATGATTAAATACCAAGACACCGGTTTGTACAACTTCCATCCCTCTGCAGATATTGACAGTGATCCTATTCTTACACAGAACAATGAGGGTAACTACTGTACAAGTGACTTTAAGTTAGTCATTATATAACTACTGTGTAATTTGGTTAACACCCGTTGAAATATAAGGGCTACATCATGCTTGTGATTTAATGCCAAACATTAATGTAACACATCACAGGTAATATACCAGAATAAGACAAATTAATTCCGTGTGAAATCCATTCAATTCATGATTACCACAGCTGAGTATAGAGTAGAATGGGGGTTAAACACCATTTTCAACATATTTCAGGTTATATATGTCATATCCAGTTTTATTGGTGGAGGAAGACCTCAGGTTGAATCCCAGTAGAAACGTTGTCCTCGGCAAGTAACTGGCAAACTTTCTCACATGAAGTTTTCGGAGCGAGCAGGACTCGGACTTACAACCTTAGTGGTGAGAGGCAAGAAATCTTGAAATGGCGCCTAAGACCACTTAGTCACGGAGGAACCCAGTTAGGAGTAGAATCAGTGTATTTCTGCTAGTAACAGGCAACTTTTTCAACTAAAACACTGGGCTGAGGTATACTTAAACATATTATCTCAGAAGCAAGTGGTCTTGAGATGGCAACTTATACCTCTCAGCCATAGAAATCTTATGTACCAGAGGAGATTTCAATAAAAAAGTGCAGGTGACCCACAATAATTAATTGTACAATGACAGGTTATATCATATTGTAAGATATCGTTATGATGTACACATTTTGGCAGTGCTCATATACAGAGTTACATTGTAATTACATACAGTTGATCAGAACATTTGAATTGGTAAGACATACAGTACCTGTACCAGGTTTTTATTCAACTCAGTACTTAGTTTGTTAAGACTCTCCTTGGCATTTATCAGTGATTTGTTTTTCTTTGTCACGGCATTTAACCTTCCTTCGTCAATTGCATGTCTCAGTTTTTCCAAATTTTCTCTGCAAAATAAGTAAGTCATAAGTAAGCCCAAGAGAACAGTTGTTATTTACGAGATGGTATGTAGATCTTGCATTTGTGTTACACAATTGGTTTTATGCATATGCATATATATGTTCTGTGAAATGTATCAAAATATTATTAAAGTATAAGCCCAACATTTCTTTTTTAAAATGTCTATCCGCTATAAACTTTGGTACAAGACTTAAGCTGTTGACAACTAACAAAAAGGTAAGATATATTTTATTTCAAACTGTTTTCTGTCAGGAAATAATTAAAGGGCAATAACTGTACCGAAAACTAATGGACAAAAACATGGCAAAACTATGGGTAACTAGACTTTATTTTGGTATGTTTTGTAGTTCCTAGCAAGTCTGAATACAATATATCGATAATTTTAGGACAAGCAGTCTAGACAAGTGTGACATAGTGGCATATATAAATGCTGGAGAGCAACACTTAACAACTTCTTTACCCCATCATCCCCAACCAATGGCAAGGACATGCAATAGAAAAAGTTATATGTTCCACATTTATTTTTCAAACAGTCTATTAGGGTAAAATCATTAAAAAAAATCAAAACTGTGAGTGTCTTGTATCAAAATTTTCTATATCTGAAGATACTGATTAATGAGACATTTCTTTAGGCCAATATAAATCAATTGCTAGATTATCATCCAATTTTTTCTTAAAAAGGGGGAGTGGGGGAGGGGTTTTTTTTATGAAAATAAAAACGGTCAAACACCATGAAAATTAGGGGGCAGACGGGGATGATAACCTAGCAATCAATTTATTATGGCATTTACAATAATGAAGAATTGGGTTCCAGTTTCTGCTAAATGTAGTCAAGATGTAGATTTATCATTTCACCAGTATAATTTCAACTTAAAGAAATGGGTCTAAACAGGAAGTGTTCATTTAGAATTAATACTTGCAACCATATTGTCAGCATTAACTTGAAGTTGTTGCTTTCAAATCTTCTGGGATTCTATTATAAATCCCAATATTATTGAAAGAATCATTAATGAAATACAATAACATACATTATAAAACTGTAAATATTGCTTACAATAGTTTGATAACGTTGCTCTGAAATCCATCTGCTATTTCTTTATCCTCTCAGTATATAAGAAAAATTAGTAGAACATTGATTGGCTATTTCGGAAGTTTGGCAAAAAATTAAAGTAAGGAGAAAAGTTGATCTACGGGAAATGTGATCATATCAATTCATCAGTTTATACTAATTTATTTTAGCTTGATTGCGATTAAAGCTCAGAGCTTATATGAACCGCTTCCTGGGTAGAACCAGTACTGAGTGTTGTTTTATGAGAGGCATTGGGTCCATTGGGGGATCAAACCCGCAACCTCTGCTGTGAGCGACTAACACCCTAACCATTACACTACCGCTCGCTTCTGTCATATCAATTCATTGAGAGAGAGTGTGTTATCAAAGTACATACTTGGCTGAAAGCACCACTTTTTCAGCTGATTTCATTGCGTCTTCTCTCGCTTCAAACGCCATGGAAACAGACTGCCACTGTGTATCCTTTTCAAGAATCTAAAAATAACAAAACAGATGATCAAGATCTCAATTTTCAAAACATCTGGAAAAAAGGGAATCTTCTATTTAAATTTAAAAGATATTCTTTTAAAATATGAATTAAAGTCAAGTATTATCTAATTTTATATAATATATATTAATTTTTATAAAAAATATCCAATTCATAGCTTTTTAAAGGGAATATATCAGGATTTTTTGAAAATTTAAAACTGGTTAAAAACTTTTTTTTCCAATATATCATGTGACTCGTGTCTATATAATATTCACTGTATTGCCAAAAGGGTGTGTATTTAAACATGCCAAAATAATATATTGAAAAGGGATTTCTTAACATGGGCTACATGCCTATGTTAGACTAAAATATATTTCCTGCTTAAAATTGCAATATATTTTGTAACATTTTAAATGAGTGACGTGCTTACATTTTAATTTCAATTTGATTCGTTATACAGGTTTACAAGTAGTAAAAGTTGTTTCATCTTAGTAAGAGTTTGAATGACAATTTTAACGTCATCAAGCAAGTATTTAAGTTCTTTCTATTTTTAGAATGGGGATTTCATTTACCACTCCAATTTAGATATCAAATATGTCACATTTTAGTGGAATTGACATACCAAACCATTTGGAGTTTATTCATTGACGGTAATGTGGTGTTTTTTTATCCATTTTAAAAACTATTTCAACATTAAAGACATTTATAGTGACTTTGTCTGATATGCTCCCTTTTAGGGAGTAACGTGATCAAGCAACAAAAAAAATAAAAATTGTAATGTTCTTTTAGGATATATAGTTTAGTATGTAAAATGTGTTACTTCCCATATATCGGCAACTGGCCAAACTGTATTAATTTCTATTGCTTGAGGAAGGCATCAGAATAAATCTGAGTAGACCCACCATCCTTTTGCAAAGAACTGGCAACCATAAAGGACCATGTGGGGTTCAAACCCACGACCTCAGTGATAAGAGGTTAGATATCTTGAGACAGCTCCTCAGGTCCACTCACTTGACCACTGAAGACCCTTAGTAAAATTTTAGAATTTGATTATTTTTTTAATGATATTTTGTAATCGGGTAATTATTAATTATTTAAAGTATATTCCCAAAATCCAAATGCATGCACCTGTGAGTTGTCATCCATGGCAGTTTTCAGGAGGTCTACATGAGTCTTGGTTGTGTTTATCACTGCCTCATCCAGTTTTATAGCGTCTCTCACAGCATTATCA
Organism: Panopea generosa; assembly: GCA_029582155.1. NCBI lineage: Eukaryota > Metazoa > Mollusca > Bivalvia > Adapedonta > Hiatellidae > Panopea > Panopea generosa. The sequence goes on along the minus strand of CM055908.1, from coordinate 27,613,769 downwards.
CATGTTTCCATGAGGTTTTCCAGAATCACTTCCATTGCTGCATTCTCAGCAGCAATTTCTGCTTCTTTTGCCTGCTGTCTCTTTCTCGCTTCTTCTCTTTCTCGTTCTTTTCTTTCGGCAGATGTTTCTAAAAGAATATAAATATATCACATAACTTAGGCATGAAAGTAAACAACATTCACTCAATGCATTTTATGTTTTCATTTGCAAATATTGTAACTGATGTCAGTCAGTACCGCTCTATGTTGTTTATAACTATGTTCTCTTATTTATGCTAAATGCCAGGCCACATTCTGACTTGATAAAATACCTAAATTAATCAACAATAAGATGCTCAAGGGCTACAATTTCAAGTCAACCAAGTAAATGTTTTCTCATAATGGAGAACATTTGTGGCTTATTATTTCAAAATCTGACTAGTGGTTTACAAGATATGGAGTGGACACTAAATGCTGTACATTTTTCTGACTTTGAACTTCTTGACATTTGAGCTAAGGATCTGGGTATTGCGTGCAAAACATCGTCTTGTGTTACATGTAAGACCCAGGTCCATGGCAAAACTCTGTATTCATGAGAAAGTTACATACAGACAAAATTGGATGGACACACGCACGCACACACATACACAATACTGCCATTGTGACGACAATGCCAAGCAGGCTAGACAAACATTATGTTATTTTGAAATGCTGATACCATACGTCAACTTATGGGTACAAAATTAATGTATTGCGTCATTGGCAACATTTAATTGTCGTTTAATGTTAGAAAGTAAATTTTTTTCAGTATTTATTACTTTATTTTTTGGCAATAAATTTCAATAATAAATAAGCACTCATGTATGCAAGATCCTCTCTATATATTTTGATATGAATGTTAAAGGAAGAACTTCTCAACACTCATTTGTTGCATTTTTCAAGCTTTCAACCTTCTTTAACTCTGTAAAACTGACAGTTCTATATCATTTTATGCAAAGATGGTCACAAATGTTCTATATCCTGTTTTATTTTCAATTTTGAATTAGGTTTTAATGCCTTGTTAAACACTTTACATGTTGTATAGAGCACCAAGTTTTCCCTAGAACAAATCTGAGTAGAAGCGCCATCCTTCTACAAAATAACTGGCAAACCTTTTGGAGCCGGGTTTGAATCTCAGCAGTAAGTGATGTTGAGACAGTGCTTAGACTACCTGGCAACAGAATGAGAAAGAGATAATTTGTTTTAACCCTTTACTCCACAGATACTCCATAGATACGTGTTTTCCCGCACCAATCACAGAAAGCCTTTGAAAACAGTGCAGGAAGAGTTCAGATTGTGCGTAATGAGCAATCTGAACACTTCCTGCACTGTTTTCCGCTGTCAGTTAATAGAAACACAATTCACCTAATCATTCAAAAGCCTTCTATATTGGAGGTGTCCAAAGGCATCTATATGAAGTAAAGGGTTAAGAGAGTCACAAATGCGATTCGGTAGTGAAGTTGATAGTGTATTGCCAGCTAGATCCCCAGCTCGACCCGATACCACTAAAACAAAAAACACTTAGTACTGACTCCACATAGCAAGCAGACTCAAATGCGATTCATATAAGCTTTGAGCTTGCTTCACAATTGAGCTATTTTTGGAAATAAATTAATATAAACTAAATGTTATTTTAAACATTAAAATAATGTAAATCATTGGTGAAGTACCTGGTAGAGGCTCTCGTTTTTTCTCTTGTGCAGGTGGTGGTGGTGATGCTTCTTGTTTGGGTGCTGATGATTCTGATGAATTAGATACATTGGCTGATGTCCTTTTTTTGTAAAAACTTTCCTCTGATGTAACTGGTTCAATTTTCTTAGGCCTGTCACTAAACACACAACAAAATACTAATAAGCATATTAACAATGCTACCCATATCAAGAGTATTAAATGAATGAGATTAAACTATTGTTTAGGGAATTTGTGTTGGGTAACATTTCTATTTTTTATTTTGTTAACACAATTTAGTAGGGAAAAAATTAATTATGAATTAACTGAACAATCTTATACAGAACTTGATAAATAAAAATACTGAAGTTTTCAAAACTATCTGAAAACTTCTAGAAATGTCACAAAAGATGATTATGGTGGGTAAATTATATCAATACGAAATTCAAATATTTGAGAATATTTATGATCAATTATTTAATTAATGTTAAGTTAATATAATAATTCAATGTGTTTGGTAAGCAAGAAAAAAATCACCCATGACTTATTTTTGCTCATAACGGCCACAGAGGGCAAGTGCTTTGGCAGTAAGTTCAATCTTAGTTTGCAAAAAAATGAACAAGTTTTCCCTCCAGGCTGAATTTTCTACCTGAACCTCAAACCCATGAACATTTTTATAGATTTGCACTAATTCAATAAATAGCACATCTGAAATTCAACAACTTGTAATGGCATACTTACAGTATTGGTGCTGGGACAGACGGACTGTCGGGTAAATACACAAACAGGGCATCAAGGACGTCTTTACTGTATGGCACCTTATCACTGACAACATTACGAAACTCTTGATTGTACCAGGCAAAACCTACTGCACCACCAGCTCCAACCAGTGTTAGGCCAACCAATTTGCCAAAAACGCCACCACGTTTAGATTGTCTGAAAATATTAATACAGTAAGTTTTAGTTTATTTTAATGTATTTTTTTCAACATAATTTCAGTTATATAATGGTGGTCAGTGTACCTATTCATTGTTCCCAGGATCCGCTACACAGTTCACCAGTATTAGACACACCTTACATCCGCCTTTCATTGACTACTTCCCCACATATTTAGCAGTGGGAGGCTCATGGCAGTAGCACAAAGTTTATATGACTATTCATCAGACTGATAGTTACACATAAATATACTTCAATACAACATATTGCACATCTCTAACAACCAATTAAGATTTTTTATAATGTGCGCCTTCTGAGAGTCTTACAGACAGCAAGTCAAATATCTAAATAATAAGAAACAAACATCTTATACAATCAGGCTACTTGCAGCTGGGTTGAATTTAAAACTATCAGGCTTCTGTTTCATCAATATTTTAATAATAAGAATACTAAAATACTAAAAACCTAACTAAGTTGACTGGTTAGTTATCTATTATATAATCAATATCAATGAAACAATAAACAGTTTTACTGGAACCAGTATAAAATCAAGATCAACTGGTTGCTTTTCTTAGATTTAAGTTTGTAAGTATATAAGAAAAGGATCCAGTTTGCATTTCATGAGCACTGTGATCTAGCTTCCATTGCTAGTGCAAGGTGACATCAAGGTTTAAAGATTGCTACAAGTTGCCATAAAATGTGTGAAAGTAATCAGAAAATTCATAAATCATTGGAGAAAGATTGTGTCATGATTTAAGAATAAAACTTGGAATTTGGGCTTCAAGGCAGTTAAAGGGTATATTATAACTCACTGTGGTCTGATTGTAGCTGGTGGGGGTATATCCCCTGGGTTAGGTACTTCCTTCAGTGACTTGCCTGGCTGCTGTTGTTTAGCTCCACCCTCTGTGTTGGTAGATACTCTGCATCGCTGTTGTCCTTTCTGACCTACTGCCTAAAATATACAAAATACACTCTGACATCATTTATTAGGTCATATAGAAAAAAGTATTCTTTTGCTGTAGGTTATATTTTATTTGATATTTTGGAGTGTGAATGGAGGCAAGTAAATGTGATTTTTTTTTCAAAATAGCATCATCATAATAATTATGCTTCTTTCAAACCCATTTTCCAAATGAAAAAAAAAATGTGCATCAATATAGGACCTCACAACTGTTTCTACTACAATTATTGTATGGTTTCTAAAGATCTGTACTTTATACAATTGGTAGAAAATATCTAGACTGAATTGATATGGAATTTTGAAATGAAATACAGTTTTAAACAAAAAAAAATCAGTTGAAAACTGGAGAAAAAACGTGATTTTAGAAGACCAACATCAAAGTAATGTAACATTTCAAACTTACACGCGTTACAAATTGAGGGTAATTTTAAACATAGATTGGATTAAATCAATGATTGTGAGTTGTTCATACATACATCTTTATTATGAATATTAAAACTTTAATGAACACTGACTACCCTTACAATTACAATACTTGTAAGAATTGACTTTTCAGTTGACAATAGTTCATTCTGATTAAAAAATTTGGTAAGTGTTTTAAGTACTTGATAATTCAATCAATCAGAGTTGAAATCAACAATGGATAAACTTTCAATGCACCAATGTTTAGCTACCTGATGTGTATAAATATTGTTTTGCATAAAATTGCACAAAATGAGCAAATTTAATAAATTAAGTCTAATCTAAAATTAGTTTTACTGAAATTTTATTGGTATCTATGTACCTTTTGTACATGAAATACATGCAAATTAATAAGGTTGTTGTTGTTAATAGCTCGCTCAATATTACAGCTACCTAATTTTTTCATTGACTTTTAAAGTGTTGATTTTTTTCATGATTTCTATCGTTGTTTAAAATCATTTTAATGGCAATACAAAATCAAGGTCTGGCAAATAGACCTACCCACATGAAAAATACTGGGTTGGAACACATCAAACAAACATTTTTTTAAGGATAGCCCAAAAATAGCAATTGTAAATTGTTTCTGTACAAAATAGAAAAAGAAACTTCAAAACCAATTTTTACGTGTATAATTTCTGCATGGATACATTCAGAGTGTATGCCGATCGACACATTACGTATTACAGTAACACTGAAGGATCGGTTGCATAGTTATAACTTATACGTGTACTGCAAATATTTAGATAATTATGATGAAATATTGGTTTAATTGACACTTTGACCATTTATTTTGGAACAGTCCAAGTACATGTAACAACGTATTATATAGTATGCATGTGTCAAGTGTCAAGTCATTCCACACAATATGACTGGGAATGACACAATTCTACTGGGATACCAAATTTTTCAGTTTTCACAATGGACTACCACTCCAAATAAAGATTTGTCTGACCCTGTACTGTGTATGTTATTTGTATCAATAGGAAGTTATTATCGAAAATAGAAATTGGATGCTACCAGACTTTTTGAATGAACTACCACTCCAAATAAAGGTCTTTTTATAAAGCATCATGGCAGAGAGATTTACAACTGTGAATGCAAAATTGATTTGTAAAAAATTGTTCATAAAAATTATTTTGAAGTAAAATACAGTTTCCCTGCAGTATGTTGATATAAGTACTTTGAGCAAAGTTTTAAACTATTAATAACACATGATAAAGTTCAGTATAGAATCAAACATATGAAACAAGAGTTGTCAGAAGACAACAAAGCTCGCCCCTGGGTGTTTAAGTCCAAAAAGGACCATAACTGTGCCAAAATGCAATCAAGATTTATGGTTCTTGTCTGTGTATGTTTCATTGATGATGATAAACACACATGCGAAGTTCCATTAACATCCAATGAGTGGTTGCATAGATATCTTAAACTTAAACTCAAAAGTTTAACCTGGGTGTCTACAGACGACGACGACGACGCCCACAACACTGCTGGGGTCATGGCAATAGCTCTCCTTGGAATTCGTCTCGGCGAGCTAAAAAACAACTCATTTTTTCATTAAATTTTGTTAACCAGAAATAACCTTAAAATAGCAGAAGCAACTTTTTGTGTGTGATTCGCAATCGACATTGTATGTTGCAAACATTTATGAATTTCAGGGCTGGAATTTAACACTCGCAAAATGCCAGTGGAAAATGAAAAATGCGAGTGGTTTTTCCATACGCTTGCAAATTTTTGCAAGTGCAAAAAATGAAATTGAAATGACAGCGGCTTTCATTTCTTCAACTTTCAGTTTCGATCTGCTATAAACATGCATCAATTGATGATGTTTTACACAGTACGCATAGATTGATGATGTTTTTTTGCACAGTGCATGTACTCGGTAGACTTGTTTGCCAATTTTAATCACGTGGCAATATTTTATCTACATATTTTGATACACAATCCAATTTACCGTGACTCAGCAAATTGTTGGCGAAAAAAAATAACCAGATATTCATGTATATAAAATTACTATAAAAAATGGTTGATCAAAATTGCGAGTTAAGTTGATATTTTGCGAGTTGAAATATCTTGTACTCGCAAAAATGTGCAAGTGCGAAAAAATGTTAAATTCTAGCACTGAATTTTAAAATAAAAGCCTTAAATTAATTACCAGTTTCATTATATCTATTTGTAGTAGGAGTGCAGAGCCACATCTCTAGGGTCGGACACCACCATGGTGCAGATAATATTTCGAAGACTGCAAAGTGAAATTATCTGGATCTGGATAAGTACGTTGTAGAGCCTCTCGGCATATGCACAACAGAAATTATGTTATCATTCCCAGTGTATTTATCAGTATATTGAGAATATGACCAGACTAATGGAATATGTTGTGTCAAAGTTAATTTCAGCAAGCAAAAATTGCAAAAACATATAGACAACCTACACACAACAGCTATTTTCCCAAACTCAAAATTATTGGGCATGATTACCCCACCCACTTTTTTTCAACAAAGGTCAGTCAGACGGACAGGTTTCATTAAATGTCAAGCAGAAACTACGTAATGATGTTTCAACATAAAGTAAACAAGATGGCATGTAATTATACATGGCTTTATACCCTTAGTTTTGCTGTTACTCCTCGAGAAGTTGATTTCCACATCGTATCGGTCACCGGCAAGGATGTTGTCGCCTTGAATTGTGGGGTGAGAAACAACAACAACAAACATGGCTGCCTCCATGGTTCGGCAACTGGCTGGTAGCTATTTTTCTATTTTCTTTATAATACTTTGTATTCTATGCATCTTATTTTTATCAAAATAGAGATTAAAGTTTTATCTTTTTTTAAATGTTTGCTTTCTGTTATAACGTCCAACTTAATAACGGTTGATTCAATATTATAAATGTCGTTGGTTTTCGCGAATTCAGTAACCTTCAAAATTGTTATTTGTTTTTAAGCTAGAATATTTAATATATTGTGTCAATATCCTGATTGTTCAGCTAATGTAATATTGTACTTTTTGGTATTGGTAAAATGTTAAAACGTTTCATCCTATGACACATAATGTGCAACAATGCCTTAGAGTGGGCCCTGTACATTATTGGAAGAAGATGAAGTACCAAACGTAACATAATCAACTGCCCATCCATTGGAAAACTCTTTCTACAAGAAGTTCAACCAAGTACCTCAGTGTTAACTTCTCCTCAGACCTCTCCTGGATAAAACACATCAACAACACAGCCAAAAAGGCAAACTCCAATATATCCTTCATCATGTTCTCCAAAAGCCGAGTCGAAAGCATACTGCACATAAATCCAGCCAATCCTAGTGTAGTCCTTAGGAGACTGGGTGCCATTTAATTTCACCGTTGATGTTTTTACTTTCTTTTGATGTCACTGTACAAAGTGAACTTTTTATCTGTAAAAAGCTGATCTGACTGCTGTGAGTGCTCAGTATTTTAACATCACAAGAATACTCTTCTACAGTAAAGGAATTACTAGAAATGATGATGATGAATGGCCTCTGTTTTGATCATCACCACCTTATCTCAACAAGTAACTTGAATTATCTGATTCCACAGTTTCATACCCAGTATTATGCAAATTCCTTATTCACAAGGACAGTACACGCCTGGAAAAGTCTTTCAAACCATGTGTGCCAAGTTTAGCTCAGTTCACTGAGCTACTGGTTTCCCTATATTTATCAGTTAAACCATGTTTTTATCCTGCAGAAGTATTGCTTTTTAACAATTACGTATAAGAAAAACTTTTAACATAGTCCCCAGACAACACGCCTCCCATGATCTGCATAATAACTGCATTCATTTTGGGGTTCTAATTCATTAAATCTTCATTAAATTTGGATAAACTTGTGCTTGTATTAAATATAATAAACAATAACTAAATTCAGTCATAAATTGTGTTTATTTATCCATATATAAATGTAATATTGTTTTAAACTTATTTATTTTACTTCGATTGTGAAACAAGTTAATACAACTTTACTTAGACAAATCATGCTTGAGGTCCTCCAAGGTATAACCACTAATAAGCATATGTGGATAAAGTGTCTTGCTCAAGGACACCACATATAGCCATGCGATGACGGAGGGTCGAACCCACATTCCTCTGATCCTGGGTCTGATGCACTACCACTGGACCACTCGACCAACTGTATATTGTTGTATTGTCCTGGTATTTGATTGTAAATATTACAAGCTATGAGTTTTTGGTTTAAACATATTTTATGTCGAATATCTTACAATATTACATATTTACAAACAATTTTGTCAAAAGGATTGGAATGAAAGACAAGCTTATAGAATTCCTCTCCTAGATACAATACAATTACACAAACTATGATGACAAATGCGGATTTCTAGCTAAGTATACAAGATAACAATAAAAATCAATTGTAAAGATATATTAGAATAGAAATGGAAGTTGCGGAAAACATGGGTATAATAGAATGCAATATGTTAAATACATATTTGGGGGAGTTATGGGCAACATTTTAATGGGAGGATTTATTAATGTTCATGCCAGTTAAAACTATATGAGTGACATTAGAAACGATGTGTATTTTCGATGTAATTATGTACTGCACTGAATATGATAATATTTGTACCGATAGGAGAAGTTTCGTCTCCAAAGAGAAGAAGATGGGTTGTTATTCGCAGATGGGGTGGTAATGATCTTTTGAGTACTGTTCGTGAGTTGCGATATGAGATGCAATGAAGTAGAAAATGTTCTGCATTTTCAATTTCGCCACATATACAAAGAGGGGGAATCAATCATGTTTTTTGAAAACAAGTCATTGTTAAGTGTACTGCATTCGGTTTGGAGACGTGTATGTAGAAATTGAAGTTTTCTTGTTCCAAAGAGAAAATAGTTTGGAATTGAGGGTATTTGATATTTTAAGACCAAACAATTTATAATTGATGATTGATTGGACCAACCAATTTTAATAATTGATCAATTGTAAAAAAAACTGTTTACATAATATAAGATAATTGCTTTTAAGTATGGTCACACATGTACACAAAAACTTGCATCTCCCAACTTAAATGTTGATAAAAATAGCACACAAAAATGTATTAATCATTTGGAATTAACAAGCTACTGACTTCTTATGCATAACATGTAAAATGTGTGTAACTGTAGATATTTTATAATGTTTTGATCATGCAGTATACACAGTTTCTTGAGAATAGTCTCGTCTTGTAGAGAATTTCATTATGCAAAGAAACAGTTTTGATTTGTATTTCTGCAATAAATGGAAGTTAAGATAATTGAAAACAAGATTTCGTGATGTTTTTCGTGACTATCCAAGAGTTAATAAAATTTCAGTCAGTTGTTTTCTTTCTTTAAGTTCTTGATGTATATGTATATAAAAAAAAATATAAAAATGATCAACTGCATGTTTCACATTTTTTTCATATAAAATAAAGAAAATATAATTATATATAATAGTGGTCTTTGATTTGTTTATTTCAGGGACACTGTTATCTCCAGTCAGATGGACATACCCACATGTTACAAGGTGCTTGTCGAGTTTGACTAATACTACAAATAGGTCCATTCAGCCTCCAGCCACTTACACCAGCCTTACCTCACCAACACCTCCAGGAGTTTCCAACACAAGGTTAGTGTATTGGTAAATTTTGTAGTTAATACCTCGTATTATTGCATTTTGTTTTTAGCTCTACTGGCCAAAGGCCAGAAGTACTTATACTATGGTGCATTGTCCATTTGCTGTCGTCTGTCATGGTCTGTTAGCATCACTTTCTCAGATATCACTGGGGCAGTTATACTCAAACTTCACATGTTGCTTCACATGTCCTCCCAAAAATGGGTAAAAATTATAATCATTTTCTCAAAGAACAAAATTAATCAATCAAATTGCTTGGAATTATTATAGTACATAAGATTGGGTTCAACAAGATGGATTGAATTGCATAAGAAGCCAGGAGGAGTCCCAAAAGGATTAAAGTTGAGAATTTTCAAGTCTTCTTCTTCTTCTTCTTATTCTCAAGAAGTTTGTACAAATTAAGGGCAAGTTTTAATAGTGGCCCTCATTACTGCGGAATTTTATTTTAGAAAGGGATACTATGGGAAAATAAAAATTAGCATTTTTTCTTCCATTTGTTAAAAAATAATATTCAGTTGAGATCTGAAGCATTATCTAGATATAGCAAATAAGATTTGGTTGAACAAGTAGGATTGAATTTCTATAAGGGGCCCCAAAAGAGTTAAAATTGGTTTTTTTTTCAAAAAAATATTTTTCACAACAACCATTTAGTCAATCAAATGTTTATGATTGATGTATATTATTCCTGTCAATAGGGGTTTGAAGTTTTTACAAGACAAGGTCTATATAGGGGCTCTGTAAGGTGATTTCAAGTTTTACATCAGAATGCTATTTGGAAATGGGAATCGTCCGTTTGTTCAATAATATTTATTTGTTTTAGATCTGAAGCATTGTGTAGTCATAGCAAATTAGATTTTGTTCTAAAACAAACAAAAAAATCAATTTATACAGAGCACAAAAATGCAGCCTACACCTGGCGTAAACATAAAGAAGGATTGCATTACTTTAAGGCACCAGGAGGGGCCCCAATAAGGCTGATATTTTGAAATTCAAAAGCCTTCCTCTCAAGAACCAATCAGCCAAATTTGTAGACATATGATAAAAATTATCCTTACTTCAGCAAGAGATTGAAGATTTTACAAACCAAGGGGGTAAAATGTATATGGGTGACTTTCTTGTTTGTTTTCACATTCATTTGTACAAGAAAAGTTCAATTTGACATCTAAAACGTTGTCTGATCATAGCAAATCCCAACAAGTAGGGAATGAAGTTTGGACAAATTAAGTGTTGGAATTTACAGGATCCCTGTAAGCAGATTTTTTGACATAGGAATGGTATGGAAAACAGAAAATTCCAATTATAGCTTTTTCTTTTCATAATGAATAACATTTTCTCCAATAAGAGTGGCAGGGGTTGATTAAATAAGGAGTCAAGACTGCTCTCGAAAATGGCTTATATGGTGACATTTTAAAAAATACTATGGCCACTACAAGGCAGTAGAACATCCTCAGGCCCTCTTATTAGCTTGCATACTTGGCGAGAGTACTAGGTTTGATCCACCTACATGGCCATGTGTGGTGTCCTGGAGAGTAGCAAGGATGATTTACATAGGGAGTCAAGACTGCCCTGCAAAAGGGATTAGCGGTACACATATATTGTGAAATTTCACAAATACTATGGCCACTATTAGCCAGTAGAATGTCCTCATGAACTCCTTGTCAGCTTGATTACTTGGTGAGGATATTAGGTTGGATCGTCCCTCATTGCCATGTGTCCTTGAGTATGACACTTTATCCATACATTGGTAATACAGGTTCTGCCCAGGAAGGCATGTAGTTTGTACAAATTGTAAGAGTTTGTTGCAAAATCGATATAAAATAAAAAAAGATTAAAACTACCATCATTCCACTGTCATTTTGTTATTTTGCAACTTTGGTTCATGCTTTTTGTTTATCTTTTTCAGCCCTTTATTGGCTGCTTCTTTGCCATGCATGAACAGTGTTCGGACCGTCGTGCGCTATAGCATCCGGAAGGGAAAACCAAAAACTGTGAAAGCTGTCATCAATAGATTTTATAGACTTGATTGGGGCATTTATATAAGGCCGAGAGCTGGGCGTAATAAGCACAAGTGGAAAAAACCTGAATGGATAAATGAGCGCGGAAAGTATCATGTGTTTTGTAATAGACAGCAGTCAAGATTGTTTGATAAAATGACAACATCAGCGTGGAAAAAGAAGCGGCACTATGTCGACGATCCATATGCTCCATATCATCAGAAACCCGGCGAATACCAGCCACCAAAGTTTTTACCATAACATTATAAATAGATAAAGAAGGTACCAGTACTCATACATAAATTAGATAATATTGATACGAGGAGAAACGAGAGGTACATTTAATTGGAATGTTGCTAGTAACAGACCAACTGAGTGGCTGTTGCAGATTATTCTTAATTAATTTTTTATGAAGATAATTAGATATAGCGAGATCAGGTTTGCTGACCGTGCACCAAGACCACAGAAATATACAACACGACTCGTCAGCTTCCATTAAATCTTTCAAAAAATCAACGAACGTGAAAGTTGTTTTGTGAATAATTGAATGAACCTAGTTACTGGTATTATTTAAGAAAATTGGAAATCAGTTACTTATAAAGTGAAAGAATGATTTATATTTGTATTGTGTCTACCAATAAATTGTTTTGAATATATAAGAAGATAGTTGGAATTGTGTTTAATAATAAATTAATTGAAATTTTATTTGTTTTCATATTCAAATTCCTGTTTTTATTACTTTCTTTGTTTTCACTGAAGAATAATTGGGTTTGCTCTTTGTATGTTAGACAGCTTTTTCGTCTGCCTTAGCGCATGGACAAATAGGAACAAAGTTTTGCCTGTCCATAAAAGGCATCTTTGTGAATGTTTTTTTCCACACCACTTTTACCTCATAGGGCTCCACTGTGACATCAGTGTCCAAAACACAGTGAAACACAAAATCTGCAGCATTTGTCTGCAGTGTTCTCATATTCTTCACTGGTTCAAGATCAGCAATTATAAAGAAAAAAATCATACACGGTTGTTTTTTATATTCAATGGTTTTGTGATATTTTCTGGTATAAGCATCAATGTTTCATTTGTGATTTTAAAAAAACTGACCTTTTAACACATGGAAGGAAAAAATGAATACGCTGCAATGCAAAGCCCTGAAAAAAAGGAGAAAAACTTAAAAAAATATTTCTGCCTTCTTCATCTGTAGGTTCAGAGTATTCAAGGGAGATAATAGTGGTGTGACTCCTTCAACACTTGTGAACACATTACAAATTGAATAAGGCAATCAGTCTTATTGGTGGAGGACGGGCCTTAATTATCACCTGCACTGTATATATTGGACTGGACTATGATATGTTTTATTAAAGGGTGCAGATTAAGGACAGTGGGCAGGGCGCAGTGCCCCATTTTCATACTATAGATATGACCATGAAAACAATATACTGATGAAGGGTCCTCCGTGGCCAAGTGGTCTAAGGCACCGTCTCAAGATCACTTACCTCTCACTGCTAAGGTTGTAGGTTCAAGTCCTGCTTACTCTAAAACCTTTATGTGAGAAAGTTTCCTGTTATTTGCGGAAGGACCTGAAATGTGTTGAAAATGGCATAAAACCCCATTCAGAAAAAATATATATATACTGATGAAGGAGAAATTTTAATATATTTTTGAAATACCGTATTTAGAGAAAAGAATGAAATCATACTAGCATATATACTTTATGAGCACATGGGTTTATTTTAAACCAGTCTAAATCGTAATCATTTAGAAAGGGTGATAATAAAATTTAGTAAAAGAGAGCCAAATGATGTGTAGAGTGCGACCCCAACCAGATGGCATCATTCTCATGAATGGGGAGTTTTGAATTCTTACGGTATATGATGCAGACTCTGTCTAACCAGATGGTATCATTCACATAATCAGAGAGTATATAATTCTTAATGTCTGATTTTCAATCCAGGGGTCGTGAGTTTGAATCTCGGCCTGGTCACAGTCTCCGTGATGATTCATATACAACATTGTGACTTTTTGTCATTCATCTGTCATCGCTGATTCAAATGGAGAAATTATCAGTTATGGTTGTTTTCGAGTACTTGTTAACCTTCCAGGATCTCTGGAAGGAGTGGTTAGGTTAATTGATTGTAACCTGATTGTTTGTCATAAAATGACCCTAAATATTCAAGTAAACAAACATGAACAGAGATTAATAGTTCTAGGGCGTCTTCTTTCATTTACCCTTATGGTTGTCATTTAAATGTTTTAAGTAGAGTTCTCCGTAGCCAAGTGGTCTAAGGCGCCGTCTCGAGATCACTTACCTCTCACTGCTAAGGTTGTAGGTTCGAGTACAGCTCTCTCCAAAAAATTTATGTGAGAAAGTTTCCAGTTTCTTAGGGAAGGACGGTGGTTCTACTCAGTCTAAGGTCTTCCTCCACCAGTAAAACTGGATATACCATATATAACATGAAATGTGTTAAAAATGGCATTAAACCCCATTAAAAAAAAATGTTTAAGTTCAGTTGTAGTAGGAATATATATACTCTTTATCAAAATATTAAATATTGTATAGAGTGCATGATCCAATGATGGAGCATCAGACACAGGGTCTGAGGATTGCAGGTTGGATCCTCCATCACATCTATGTCCTTAAGCCAGACACTTAATCCACATATACTTTGTACTGGTTCTAACCAAGAAGACTTATAGGGTGATAAATCCAAGTTGTAATAACTTGTAAAACTTATTAAATATATACAAGTGCAGCACTGCAAGCGGGTGTACACGCTCGTCTTTTTTAATGACCATTAGGCAGTTCAAAATCGGTGATATCAACTTGTCTAACATGATGGTGTACGAATTACTGAAAAAAAAAATTAACAAACTATTATTCAAACCATGGCTAAACTAGAGTCCAAAGTATGGAAATTTGGATAAATTAGCTATATATATATATGTATTATTTGTTTAACATGATATGAAGTGTTTATGAAGTTCAGTCATAATAACAAATTTAAAGTAGTTTGTTGAGAAACAAAGAAGAAGGTGAGCAAAACATGAAACTAACTGGACAATGCAGATATATCAAACTTCATATAGACGCCTTTTGACACCTCTAATATTGAAAGCATTAATTCACCACGTATCAGCAATGGGTGAATTATGTTTAAATTAACTGACAGAGTTGAAAACAGTGCAGGAAGTGTTCAGATTGCTCATTACGAGCAATCTGAACTCTTCCTGCACTGTTTTCAATGAGCTTCTGTGCGGGAAAACGTGTATCAATGGAGTAAAGGGTTAACTTAGTCCATTAAATGGTCAAGGTCAGTGATGTCAACTTTTTTTTAATATGATGATAATCAGTTTACAGAATCAATACCTAACTCTGAAAAAAAAAAAAAAAAGATTAAAAAAATATCAAACCAGAGCTAAACAAAACAATTTAACCTGAAGTTTTAGAGCCAAAAGTATCAAATATCAGGATTTTTCAAAATTTTAAAATTTGTTAAGCACATTTTTCCAGCACATGGTGATGCAAATATTACAGTAGAATGAAGACTAATGTTATTCCTATTATTGCCAAACGTAAATCTATTCAAGGCCTATGTGTCCAAGTTAGACATAATTTGATTATAAAATATATCGATGGTGCTTTTTCTCGTGATATAGGAATAAAAATTGCATATTGCATATTTGTTTAGTGTACATTTCATAGGCGTATGAGTCATTGGGGCGAGTGTTCAGCGTATGCTTTGGAGCCTGGAAGTTCAACATTTTCACGGTGACATTTAAACGCTTTTGTTAAGAAAGAAAAACTGTAAGATGTATTAAACAGGAACTTTCATTGTTTCACTGGGTTGCAAACCCAATTCACTGCAAACTAATTAAGAGGAAGAAGGTGGGAAGCGGGTTTGTGTCGATGCTGCGGCCTCCCCCGGAAAGTAACATTAATATAATAGTTAAAACAACAAATGCTGCATTCTAGTTAGCTTTTAAGATAAAAATATAGTTGTCATTTACTTAAGATTGTTTGTATTTTGTGACTTTTAAACATATTTTATCTTTTTTTTTTTGGAGTGGGAGGTGGGCAATGTATATGCTACCCCTCCACCTTAATATTGGGTGGGGGGAGGAACACACGCCTTTGTTTTTACGCCACTTTCTGAAGCTTCGCCAGTTCGAATTGCAGCCGGCAGTTACTACATCCAAAAAGGCGTAGTGACGCACTGTGCATATACATAAATTGACAAAACCTTAAACTTTACCACTTTGAATAATTGGCATTATGTGCCAGCATGTTTTATAAATCTTTAACTTTCTAATACGATGTAGATTATATTAAAAAGTTAATAGATAACACATTGAAAACAACATATTTATCTATCTTAAATATAAGGGGGGTCAATATACGTTTCCGTAACCTATAGCATACGCAAGTCTCATTACATCCACATTATTATCTATTTTAAAACATGTAGGAATAAAAGCAGTAATTTATGTGTATCTCTTTCTTTTCTTTTTTTTTCAAATGGCTTATATAACATTAAAGGGTTAACGTTTAGCCTAGTTTTAATACAGGTGAACGAAGGTATTTATAAGTGTGTCAGAAAAAAAGTACATTATCAAAATAGCGTGACACTGAATACCCCGTGTCAACGTTTATAAAGAATTAACATAACTGGTGAACCAAAATATATGGTAACCGAGCAACTTCTCAGATTTAATCTCGTTTAATATATATTGACGTTAGTAATTCAACATGTAGGCAGTCGACCTGAGCGATGAAATAAAAACGTGTTTACAGTTTGATATGAATAACTGCTAAGTTTACAAAGTGTTTAAAATACTAACGCGTTGCGTTAAAAGTATAACAAAATAATTATAAAAAAATACAGTTTTTTTAGCTGTATGAAGTTAGTTCCTTTATATAAGCTAAACCGATTTATTTTGGAAATGGCGCGGATTCTGTTTTAGCGCGTGGATTTAACAGGCGTATTTCAGATTTAAGTTTGTCATTGGCGCTTTCAATGTTCAATCTATATATACGTGATAATTATATTTTAGGGGAACAATAACTTTAACATTATAAACTTGGATTTAATTGAAACAGTTATATTTGATATACGGCACACATTGTATTAGAGATATTTAAGCGAAAAGGAAATAATGAGTGATTCATGTTCAATATATACAAATAAAGATAAATAAAATAAAAGAGAATACAGTACAGGAATAACATACATGTTTTAATTGTAAATTAAATTTTGAAACAAACTGTATCTAACAAAAAAGAAAAGAAAAAAAAAAGGTTGGCAAATTTAATTTTTTTTGTTTACTATTTTAGTGTGTGAACTACAACCCAGACTGGATTATTGAAAACACACTTTATAGCTATTAAAATTGAAGAGAACAGGTAAGTACGTTTTTCTAAAATGTATATATAAACTTATTATTTAATAAAATGTACATAAGATTACAAGCTAAATACATAATCCCTATATATAACAGTATTCTTTATTAGAGTATGAAATTAAATATATTCTTCACATATTTGTTTTATACATTTGTTTGTTTTTTTTTGATTTTTTGTGTTTTTTTTATTGTTTTTTTTTGGCAGAATGGATTCTTTTTTAAATGACATCCTCCCAACATTTGATGACGCCGACGACTTGTATCACTTTGCAGCCAGTCTTCAAATCTTACATGATCCAGCTGTACAGAACAGACTTCAAGCGATCCGAACTACTGAAGCGCTGGGAGATTCAGTTCAGAATGATTTATTGTTTGAACCATGGTCCCCTGGAATGTTAGAACATGTTGAGGCCTGTATAACATCACTGTGAGTTTTTTTATCATTATTGTTTTTATAAGAGACTGAGTATGTGATATTCGAGTTGACGAGTGAGGCTGGTTAAAAGAAATGTTCATGATAATTCTGTTGATACATCATTTACACAAATATGTTTAATAACTGTATGGAACCTAGCTGTAGTGGGGTTACGGTACCTGTACCTCGCAAAAATATCTGCTGCTGAAGAAGCCCGTAATGTTGGTAATGGCGTGAAAGTGACTGACACCGTCGTGATCTACCAACAACAAATAGAGAAAAGGTCATTCTGAATGTTCGTTGCCAGGAACTTTAATGAACTTGTTCCCTAACGAGGCTGCAATGGCGACTATTCGCACTTGTAGAACTTCTTCGAACTTAAGAATGTCATTTAAAGTAGAGGGGCTGTCCGTGGACATATCAGCCAGACGACAAAGGGTGGTAGCCAGCGTTTTTTTGTTCATTTCTGCTTTTATTGCATATATCTTTGTAGTTTCTTAAATGTATTGTCCTCTTCTCTACCAAGATCTGTATATTATCAAATACCTACCACTGAACGCAATTCTACCGAACACATGACACACGTTTTAGCTGAACATACCCCTATAGCCCTCGCCATACATATTTGGTCGTCATTAATAATCAAAACCATAGGCGATTTTTTTTTTGTGTATGGAATTATCATGTCCAGTTAGTTTGGTGACTTTCTTCCTCCCTGCTCCTTGGGGCATGTGTAAGGCTCCGACGATCACTGGAAATAAAACAGAATACATTTATTAATATTTAAACAACAACAACATCAACAACCAAAACAAGAGTGTTCTATCTTGTAATTTAAAAGTAAACTATTATATACAAAGTAAGCTTACCTTGTAGAGAATCGTCCACGGCTAAATTATCTTCGCTTTGCACCACATTCTCGATTTTTTCCATGACCTTGTTGGCATTCATTTCGTTGGCGGCTTGCAGAGGGATCACTATGGCGTGATTTAAGGCATCGTGACGAATAACAACTCTCATTAAATCGTGTTAGTCACTTTCACGCCATTATCAACATTACGGGCTTCTTCGGCAGTAGATATTTTTGCAAGCGATGTTTGAAACAGTACAATACAACAGGAAGACACGAGTGTTAGATCACATGCATAGTGTGCAAAAGTTTGGAATGACCCATGATGGAGTCTAGTATGTGTTGTCTTCCTGTCACATGGACTGGCGATCCATGGACTGTTTCAAATGTCATCAAAGAGAGAGGGATTACACCATCTTATAGCATTGAAGAGTATCCACCACAACCATCACCACCTCTAACACCAACAACAGCAACAAAAATTACTAGCAAAGCATATCCACCACCACCACCATCACCACCATCACTTACAATAACAGCAACAATATTTACTAGTAAAGCATATCCACCACTAACAACAACAATCAGTGGAGCGTATCCACCACCACCACCACTAACACCACCAACAACTACCAGAAAAGCATATCCACCACCACCACCACCACCACCACCACTAACAACAACAGCAACAATAATTACAAGTAAAGCATATCCACCACTAACAACAACAATCAGTGGAGCGTATCCACCACCACCACCACCACCAACAACAACAACTACCAGAAAAGCATATCCACCACCACCATCACTAACAACAACAGCAACAATAATTACTAGTAAAGCATATCCACCACTAACAACAACAATCAGTGGAGCGTATCCAACACCACCACCACCACAACCACCACCACTAACACCACCAACAACTACTAGAAAAGCATATCCACCACCACCACCACTAACAACAACAGCAACAATAATTACTAGTAAAGCACACCACCACTAACAATAACAATCAGTGGAGCGTATCCACCACCACCATCACCACCACTAACACCACCAACAACTACCAGAAAAGCGTATCCACCACCACCACCACCACAACCACCACCACTAACACCACCATCAACTACCAGAAAAGCATATCCACCACCACCACCACTAACAACAACAGCAACAATAATTACTAGTAAAGCATATCCACCACTAACAACAACAATCAGTGGAGCGTATCCACCACCACCACCAACAACAACTACCAGAAAAGCATATCCACCACCACCACCACTAACAACAACCATTCTGAGATATTGACAGTGGAGTGACCACTTAAAATGTTCTGTTAGTGCATTGTCGTCTCTCTCTCCAAAGATTTCACTTTCACTTGACAGCAAAAGCACATAACCATATTCGTTTCTCCAGAGTATTAAAATCCTGCTTTAGCCAATTCATATTTATTAGGCAACAACTGCGTAGTACGGTGTTCCGTTAGGGCCATCGTGCTATCGCTTTGTCAACAAGCATGCGCGATGCCACGATAGCACGATGACACGATCGTAACCTGACACAAAATAACCCCGAATATTTGAATGCATGATGTGTTCCATTATTATTATTTTTCGCATGTCTTACAGGAAGGCGATGCTACGATAGCACGATGACACGATGGTGATGGCACGATAGTACGATAGCACGATGGTGATGGTACGATGACACGATGGTGATGACACGATAGCACGATGACGATGACGCGATGACACGATGACACGATGGTGATGGCACGATGGCACGATGACGATGACGCGATGTAATATCGCGTCATCGTCATCGTGTCATCGTAGCATCGCTCCATCACCATCGTGTCATCGTGTCATCGCGTCATCGTCATCGTGCTATCGTGTCATCACCATCGTGTCATCGTACCATCGCCATCGTGTCATCGTGTCATCGCGTCATCACCATCGTGTCATCGTGCTATCGTGGCATCGCGTGTGCTTGTTGACAAAGCGATAGCACGATGGCCCTAACGGGACACCGTAGCGTAGGTTACGTATTAAACGTTGCTAAACGTGTGTCATAAAAATTCATACTTAATCCTACACAAACAGAATCTATCGTGTTCATCTTAATAATAAATTTACTTAAAACGTTTTCCCACTCTTATAAAGAACAGTTTTTGAAAGTTATCTACATTTCATTCGGAACACCTCATAGATGATTCTGGTGATTAAAGTGATCACACATGGTAGCATTCATTTCAGGTATTACTTGTTCGATCTCAGCTTTCAGTTTTATTAACGTATCAAATTCGTCGAATTTTAGAGCTATTTCTTGCCTGGTGGGTCTCACGTTGTCTGCACCCTCCGGTGTCCAAAACTTACGTGGGTCCACTACATTGAAACCACTGTTCACCGTACATAACGGTTGGCTCCCAGATGATGCATGAAATGAACCTCTTTCTCCGATTTGTGATCAGTCACAGTTTGTTGAATGTCTTTCAAACATCGAATTAATTGTTGCCAATGTGCTAATGTCAAAGAAAATTCTTTGACTGACGGCGAATTATACTCTTTCTGATAATATAATTTCTACAGTGCCATGATCATATTATGCTTTCACGTCAATATGAACGTATGGTCCCAACTAGTAACGAGCTCTGATGTTCATCGTGAACTTTCTGAAATGACCATTTTAATTTAAAGAAGAAAAAAAAAGAAGAAAAAAGAATAGACAAAGTTTTACCATAAATAGAAGATTTTAGCACTCCTTATGTTTCTCGATTAAATATAAAACATTACTTTATGTCCCAATTTGGATAATGCGCTTCAGGTTTATAAAACACGTCCTTATAGCAAAATAAAGTCTCGACAGCAATCATTTAAAAAAACAACTCGTTTGAACTCGTTGTACGGGAACTTCCGGAGTTACTCAATATAACGAAACGTGTCTGAACATGTCAATGACGTCATCACATTCCAGATATTCTTCGAACCCAAAGAGCCCCACTGTAGTTATATCCTCATACTCTCTCCTCAGGTTGCCCCCTCCCCCAATAATTGGAACGCTCCTACACCCATGCGTTGCTATGATGAAACATGAATAAAATTATAAATGAAAATATATAGAGAAACATATATTCTGTGTACTATGATGTGATCTGTTCAACTCATTAAACTTTCAAATAGGAATGTCAGATTCAGCGTCTGGTAAGTGTTTCAAGGGAGACAAATACAGTAATGAGTTATCTATAATGTCGTCGTTTTATAAATCATAACTACGGTTAGTTTAGTTTAAGCTTATTTATTTGACTTCGACTGTGAAACAAGTTCTTACAACAAATAACGCTCGAAGTCTTCCTGGGTATAACCAGTACTAAGCATATGCGGAAAAAATGTCTTGCTCAAGGACACCGCACATGGCCGTAGCGGAGAATCGAACCTACGATTACGTATTACGTCATTATTTATTTCCATTACTGATTTATTTACACACTTTTCAGGTTTTGTGGCGTGTGTATGCGTGAATTGAGTACGTTTGTGGGCAATGCCGAAGTGTTTTTTTTCCCAACCACCCAATCGTGCTCCACCGCGTGTAAAGAGTATGAAGGTCAGGGTTGACCATCCCTCTATACACCGTACAGAAATTACACATCATACGAAACAGATATGTTTTTATGCCCCCACCCCCCTCCAAGGTGGCATATAGTAATCGCAGCGTCTGTCCGTCCTTCCGTCCGGTATTTCGTGTCCGGCCTGTAACCTTTTCATACATCTATATAGATGGATTTTATTGATACTTGCTACAAAATATTAATGATCAACATAACATGACGACGTGTCGCGAATAAGACCCACACCTGTACCTTAAAGGTCAAGATCACAATTTGAGTTTGTTTGACAATACTTTGAGTCTGTGTGAGATTTCGTGTCCGGCCTGTAACTTTGTCATGCATAGATTGTTTTTAATGATACTTGCTACAAATGATCAACATAACCTGACAACGTGTTGCGAGTAAGACCCACCCCCGTACCCCAAAGGTCAAGGACACAATTTGAGTTTGTTTGACAACACTTTGAGTCTGTGCGGCCAGTAACTTTGTCATGCATAGATGAATTTTGTTAATGATACTTGCTACAAATGATCAACATAACGTGACGACGTGTTGCGAGTAAGACCCATAACCGTACCTCAAAGGTCAAGGTCACAATTTGAGTTTGTTTGACAACACTTTCAGTCTGTTTGAGATTTCGTGTCTGGCCTGTAACTTTGTCATACAGAGATGGATTTTGTTAATACTTGCTACAAATGATCAACATAACATGACGATGTGTCGCACGTTACACCCAGAATCCCATTTCAAAGATCAAGGTCACAATTTAACTTTGATGACACTTTCGGTCTGATTGAGATTTCGTGTCCGGTCGGAAACTTTGTCACTTATGGATAACTTTCAAAAACACTTTGCTTAATTCATCAGCATGACATTACAACGTGTCACGTGTAAGACCCACATGCTTACCTCAAAGGTCAAGGTCACACTTTGAGTTTGTTTGACAACACTTTCAGTCTGTGTGAGATTTCGTGTCTGACCTGTAACTTTGTCATGCATAGATGGATTTTGTTAATACTAGCTACAAATGATCAACATAGCATGACGACGTGTTGCACTTAATACCCAGACTCTCACTTTAAAGGTCAAGGTCACAATTTAACTTTGTTTAACAACACTTTCAGTCTGATTGAGATTTCGTTTCCGGTCTGTAACTTTGTCATCTATGGGTAAATTTTAAAAATACTTGGCTCAATTGATCAACATGGCATAATTAAGTGTCGCATGTAAGACCCAGAACCTTTCCTCAAAGGTCAAGTCACACTTTCAATTTGTTTGATATTGCTTGTCTGGTCTGTGATTTTGTCTTTAACTTGGCTCAATTTATCAAGATGACATGACGACGTGTCATAAGTAAGTCCTAGACCCTGTACCTCAAAGGTCAAGGTCACACTTTTAGTATGTATGACAACATTTTGAATCTGTTTGAGATTTCAAGTCCGTCCATTAACTTTATCATACATGGATGGATTTCAAAAACACTTGGCTCAATTTATCAATTTATCAACAATTGATCTGTAACTTTGTCTTACATTTAGGCATTTTAAAATAGCTTGACACAAGTGATCAGCATGGCATGATGATGTGTCACCTGCATTTAACTGTTGAAATACCCAGACCATTACATCAGATGTCAAAGTCAAGGTTACACAAAGGTCAAGGTCACACTTTAATGTAAAAAACATGAAATTGCATGTCTAGTCTGAAACATCAGTCCATTACTTTTGATATTCATGGAAACATCGTTACCTATTATAACATATATTGTTATTTTTCATCGACCATTTGGGAGGCATGCGACACTTACCAGTGACATTTCTTGTTAAAGTTATGATTAATTCAAACATTTTCTTCTTTTCGTTTATCAATTCCAGAATAACAGTTGTATTCTATTTCAGTTTTTTCTTTCCATTCTGCATGTGTAATTTTCTTCAGAAAAATTATTTCTAAAGTTATTAGAAATAAGTTTATAAACATGAATTATTCAAAGTGGAAGACAAAGGAAATATATGTATGATTATACGCTCAGAGCCTTTCACATTAATTGTTTTTACCGCATCGGGCCCGATTAGCTCAGTCGGTTACGCGTCTGACTATCAATCAAGGGGTCGTGAGTTCGAATCCCCCGCACGGCAACAGTCTCCGTGATGATTGATATACGACATTGTGTCTCATTATCATTCGTCTCTCACCACTGATTCAAGTGGGAAAGTTATGAGTTACTTGCAGAGATGGGGTGTGCTCGAGTACTGGTTAATCCCAGGAAACAGTGGTTAGGTTAACTGATCGTCTGTTAGCCCTCGATGGCATAAAATGACGCTAAATATTCAATCAATCAATCAATTGTTTTACCACATACTATATATATATATATATATATATATAGCTGACCATTGTCTCCGTTGTAGCTGCTTTTATATTTCCCGCTTTTTGAGATCTCTAACACGATCTCAATCCCCCTTTCAATGGTTTGTTAACATTGCCGTCCAGACGTTGCATCTTGGAAGTACAGCCAGCAGGTATCACTATCGTCACACAGTAGAGCAAGGCACATAGTATTGAGACATATTGCGTGTCTCTAAGGAGCCTTTTAAAGATTTTAAATTTGCGTCTCCCGATACGTTATGGACAGCAGATCGGATATCCAAATAAAAAAAAGCTGTCAGTTCACGCCTTATTTAATTAAGCTAGGCACATAGTTATCAGACCCTTGTCAGGCCCATTCTTAAGTATGCCCAGCACGGGACCCGTACACCACAACGAACATAAGAAAGAACGACGAGCATCCGCGAGATTCGTGAATAACGACATGACAACAAGCAGTTCTAGCCAGAGGATACAGGACTTTGGCTGGAAAACATTGCAAGAACGCCGCGTCAACGCGAGCTCGTGGTGATGTACAGAATCGTCCATGGGCGCATATTATCCCCTCAACATTCTTCCGACTAGCGTCCCTCAACACTAGAGGCAACTCACTGAAGTTCCTAGTCCCATTCTGCAGATTTTACATATACACGCACCCCTTCTTTCCCTCAGACACCAGATTGTGGAACAGCCTTCCAGAATGCACCGCCACAAAATTTACATTAGAGGCTTTCACTCCTGCGCCGTAGATCGTCGGAGGGCATCGTTTTGAAAAACTCATTTTTAATTTTAATCTTGTACATACGCGCGTCTTACGGTCACCTTGTATCATACACCAAATTGCACAACGATGCCACAGAATGAGATGTTGTGCAGTAATGGAAGAAGCCTGAGATCACTGTGGCTTATTTCTGTCAGGTGGACGCGGAAACTGTCCAAAACACACATTATGGATATGTCATTCTCTATAAACTTCAGGGAAATGTCGTTAATAAACACACTTTAACATGTTTTAAGCTGTTATTAAGTCAATGTCTGTATAACATTACGGGAATGCACTTTTTATTTTATTTTTCATATTTTAATCATTTTTGTGAACTAATACGTCGGTTGTTTTTTTTAACCGGGAATTAAACGGTTGGCGCCGGATATTAGTTCTCCCTGTCGACTGAAGACGAATCTATACTGTGAACAAAATGATGTCTTCTGTATTTCAGCGCTGTTTGCTGAATCCAGCAAAACTACCGAGCGAACTAGCATGTTTATCACGTTACTTCCAAACAAGTGTCAACAAGAAAAGAGCTAATGCCAGTCAAGGGAAGCAGCCAAGAATTGCAGTGGTATGATTTCGTGATTCGCACTTGTGATAATTCGCCCTTGACACCCAGCGGCACTCAGTACTGGTTCTACCAGGAAGTAGAATCGAGAACAGCTCATATAAGCTCTGAGCTTGGCAATCGAACTAATATAAATTAATATAAAATAACCAAGAATTTGCTTTTGTATACATCAGTGACCAGAAGTGGTTCATTCTGTAAAGCCATTATGACAACCATGCATTTGCTGGTATGCACATCCGTGACAACAAGCATATCATGTCAGTCATGTCAGTGACAACAAGCAAAGCTTGTATAAAACCATATTTATAAATATCTCTACATGTTTTTGTTGTTCTGTACCTCAGTGTCAACAAGCAGGGCTTGTACATAAATGACAACCATGCATTTGTTATGTACTTCAGTGATGACAAGCAAGGCTTGTACATATATGACAACAATGCATTTGTTGTTATGTACATCAGTGATGACAAGCAGGGCTTGTACATATATGACAACCGTGCATTTGTTATGTACATCAGTGACAACAAGCAGGGCTTGTACATATATGACAACCGTGCATTTGTTATGTACTTTAGTGACAACAAGCAGGGCTTGTACATATATGACAACCATGCATTTGTTATGTACATCAGTGATGACAAGCAAGGCTTGTACATATATGACAACCGTGCATTTGTTGTTATGTACATCAGTGATGACAAGCAAGGCTTGTACATATATGACAACCGTGCATTTGTTATGTACATCAGTGACAACAAGCAGGGCTTGTACATAAATGACAACTGGCATTTGTTATGTACTTTAGTGACAACAAGCAGGGCTTGTACATATATGACAACCATGCATTTGTTGTTATGTACATCAGTGATGACAAGCAAGGCTTGTACATATATGACAACCATGCATTTGTTGTTATGTACATCAGTGGCAACAAGCAGAACTTGTACACATATGACAACCATGCATTTGTTGTTATGTACATCAGTGATGACAAGCAAGGCTTGTACATATATGATAACCATGCATTTGTTGTTATGTACATCAGTGATGACAATCAAGGCTTGTACATATATGATAACCATGCATTTGTTGTTATGTACATCAGTGATGACAAGCAAGGCTTGTACATATATGACAACAATGCATTTGTTATGTACTTCAGTGACAACAAGCAGGGCTTGTACACATGAGAACTATGCATCTGTTGTCTTGAACATCAGTGGCAACAAGGAAGTCTTGTATATATGTACATATATGACAACCGTGCATATGTTATTATGCACATCTGTGACAACCATGCATTTGTTATGTTCATCAGTGGCAACAAGCAGAGCTTGTACATATATGAAAAACATTCATTTTTGTAATGTACATCAGTGGCAACAAGCAAGGCTTGTACACATACATATATGACAACCAAGCATTTGTTATGTACATCAGTGGCAACAAGCAGGGCTTGTACATATATGACAACCATGCATTTATTATGTACTTCAGTGGCAACAAGCAAAGCTTGTACATATATGACAACCATGCATTTTTGTTATGTATATCAGTGACAACAAGCAGAGCTTGTACATATTCAATAACCAAGCATTTTTGTTATAAACATCAGTGACAACAAGCAGTGCTTGTACATATAAGAACCATGCATCTGTTGTTATGTACATCAGTGGCAACAAACAGAGCTTGTACATATATGACAACCATGCATTTTTGTTATGTACATCTGTGACAAAAAGCAAGGATTGTACATATACGACAACCATGCATTTGTTATGTACATCAGTGACAACAAGCAAGGCTTGTACATATATGACAACCATGTATTTGTTATGTACATCAGTGACAACAAGCAAGGCTTGTACATATATGACAACCATGCATTTGTTGTTATGTACATCAGTAGCAACAAGCAGAACTTGTACATATATGACAACCATTCATTTTTGTTATGTACATCAGTGGCAACAAGCAGAGCTTGTACATATATGAAAACCATGAATTTGTTATGTACATCAGTGGCAACAAGCAGAGCTTGTACATATATGACAATCATGTATTTTTGTTATTTATGTCAGTGACAACAAGTAGGGCTTGTACATATGAGAACCATGCATCTGTTGTAATGTACATCAGTTGCAACAAACAGACTTTGTACATATACGACAACCATGCATTTGGTTATGTACATCATTGACAACAAGCAAGGCTTGTACATATATGACAACCATGCATTTGGTTATGTACATCAGTGACAACAAGTAAGGCTTGTACATATATGACAACCATGCATTTGTTATGAACATCAGTGACAACAAGCAAGGCTTGTACATATATGACAACCATGCATTTGTTTTGTACATCAGTGACAACAAGCAAGGCTTGTACATATATGACAACCATGCATTTGTTATGTACATCAGTGACTTTTTGTTATGAGGGTGACATTAATTAATCAATTGTCATGATTTAAGTACCCATTTATTTTCAGTGAAGTTTTCTGAGAATGTCTCAGATAGAATGTATTAAGATATGTATTAATATTGATTAGATGCATATATTTCTTTGATGTAAAAAGAAACAGGTAACCAGTTTGAAATTTAGTATTTAATACAGTACATTTACCAGTAAGTAGTCTTTTAGAAAAGGAAGCAGGTCCTCCATGTGGACTATAACACCCATCTCAAAATCACTTTCCTCTCATTGCTAAGATCGTAGATTTGAGTCCCGCTCAGTCCAAAAACATTATGTGACAAAGTTTGCCAGTTACTTGCAGAAGCACGGTGGTTCTACTCAGATCCATTCTGATGTCTTCCTCCACGAATAAAACTGGATATGCCATATATAACTTGAAATGTGTTGAAAATGGCGTTAAAAAAAAAAAAAGGAAGCTTTCAAGATTATCAAAGACTATAATTGTTCTGTGTATCTATATTTCAGGTTCTCGCTGGCTGTGGTGTGTATGACGGAAGTGAAGTGCATGAATCGTCTGCGTGAGTTGTATACTAGTATTTGATCAATCGTGAAACATCGGGTATTTCCGTATCCTTCGTATAATACACTATTGCGTAGCATAAAGGCCGAGGTGTTCAGATTGGTATTTGATAGAACCTATCAAATATTAAAGTTAAATAACTGAACTCTTAAAAAGGATAAAATTCATAATTTTAAGCTATGCTTGGTTAGGTTTTGTAAATAACAATATTTTGTTGAACAGAATATAATATACAAATGTTGTCATCTTTAAAATGCTGGTCTGCAAGTTAAGCCAAGTCTGGTATCCTCAGAATATCAATATATAGAGGAAAACATAGCTCTAATGCTCAGTTAATGTCCATTGTATTATTTACATATTTGTTCAGGGTATCTCAGCCTATGTGCAGTGTACATATATTATCTATATGGTTTTCCAGGATACAATGTAGTATTGTCTGTACATATTTCCTGGATATCTCGATTAATATACAATGTATTATGTACATAGTTTTCAGGGTATGTCAGTCAATGTACAATGTATGTATTATGTACACAGTTTTCAGGGTATTTCAGTCAATGTACAATGTACCATGTTCACAGTTTTCAGGGTATGTCAGTCAATGTACAATATATGTATTATGTACACAGTTTTCAGGGTATTTCAGTCAATGTACAATGTATCATGTACAGTTTTTCCACTCTTCCATCACAATTTTCTAGGGTGCCATGTTCAATATAATTATAAGCTAATATTTAAAATTCCAGGGTACTTGTCCATCTCAGCAGAAGTGGTGCAGATGTGTCTATGTTTGCCCCAAATGTTGAACAGATGCATGCAATAAACCACACAAAAGGTGAACCAATGGAACACAACAGGTATTATATAACAAGTTGTAATGAAAGTAGCATTGATGCCATAATATTATCAAAACTCGAATTAAACTAACAAAATGGCCATATTTTGTGTTCAAAACTTAATTCAAAACAACAAAATAGCCAAATTTTGTAGTAAAAACTTAATTTGCAGCCTGGTTCAATACTAAGAAAATATTTTGTTTAAATTTTATAGCAAGCTCATATCTCAATAACTACTGTTCATACATCTACGAAAAAATGTCTACAAAAATGTCTTCACTTCCACCAGGGGTACTAGTGAGAAGTACAACTCTGTTTTAGGCAGAACTATTGTTTCTGCTTTACTTTTAATTTGATTTAAGTGTTTTAGAAAACTCTCAGAAAAATCACAGAAAGTACAAAATCAAATGGTGTGATTAGTATTTAGGTTAAGGACTCACATGGAAACTTGCCATAATCTTTACCAGGTACTTATATTTTGTTAGAAATATTCCTATATCCTAACCCAGATCCTGAGGGCAAAGCATGATTTAACCAGATCCCAGGAGAGAGTGGTATGGTTAACTGATCGTCTTTTAGTCCTCGATGGCATAAAAATGCTAAATATTTGAACAATCAAAACATGATTTTATATAGACCCCAATCATGACCTCAACTCATTGAACTACTGAGTCGAAATCTCATTGTTTCATGTAATTGAATATTTTTATATGTTGTTAAAATCTTATAAAAGTGTTTTTAATGAGGATTATAAATATTCAAATTTTGAGTTTTTGTCTGAGTTCTTTTGATTCAAAACATTGAAGTATTTAAACTCAAATTCACCATTTTGTTAAAGTCTCATTAATAGCCAATACTTCATTAGAAATGTGAAATGTAGTTTTCAATTAGTTTATAACCTATTGATATTACTATGATTGTGAAACAAGTTATTACAACTTATTACATTAGAATCAGTACTAAGCATATCGGAAAAGTGTCTTGCTCAAGGACACCACACATAGTTGTGGTTGAGAATCGAACCCACGACTCTCCGATCATGGGTTCAATGCTCTACCACTGGACTCCACGCTCCTCATTTTTAATATTTTCTTTTGTTCAATTATCATTGTCATTGAATATTTTTACAAAGAGATGTGGTCAAGATCTTAGAAGTTTATTAGATGTGAAAATAATTTTTATGAATTCTGAGTTTGTGTCCGAATTCGAACTTAAAATATTGATGAATTTAAATCAATGCCCTGTATTCACATTTCAGTTCAACATGAGTTGATGCACTCGAGATAAAAATTCATTTACTATTTACATCATTATTTCTGAACAGTTTCAAAATTACTGTCAGGTATTAAGTTGACATGCATTATGTATTACTTGAACATGATTTTTGTCTTTGAAACATTTCAAAAAGTTTTCTATTGAAACAGTATATTAAAATATCAGCTTGAGTAAATATACTAGAATTGAGATGTTTTGTGAATTAGAGGCCTGATCTACTCTCATTATCAAAGTAAGTTATTTTGTTTTTAAACTCAAAAGTCACTGAATATACTTGTGTTTATTCCAGAAATGTACTTGTGGAGTCTGCTCGTATTGCCAGGGGTAAGATAGAGTGTCTCTCCAACCTCAGATCTGATGGTTTTGATGCTGTGGTATTTCCAGGAGGTTTTGGTGCAGCTAAGAACTTGTTAGTAGTAGTTTTCATTTCTGCATAATTATCTAGAGTTGATTTAACAAGTTAAGTTATTGCTTTATTACTTTTCTCTTTGTTAAGTATGGTTTCATTTGTATAACTGCATGGGCACAGGCAATGGGAAAGGGTGAGTGGGGGTAGGGATACTGGGTACAAACTCCAGTGGGGTAAGGATACTGGGTACAAACTCCATTGGGGGTAAGGATACTGGGTACAAATTCCAGTGGGGTAAGGATACTGGGTACAAACTCCAGTGGGGGGTAAGGATACTGGGTACAAATTCCAGTGGGGTAAGGATACTGGGTAAAAAACTCCAGTGGGGGTAAGGATACTGGGTACAAATTCCAGTGGGGTAAGGATACTGGGTACAAACTCCAGTGGGGGGTAAGGATACTGGGTACAAATTCCAGTGGGGTAAGGATACTGGATAAAAACTCCAGTGGATTTTTTTGTTTTTGGACTTCACTAGTTTTATAAGGAAACACAAAAAACTGAAAAATGTATATAAATTTTCAGAGTAATATTTGGAGAAAAAAATCTTCAAATGGGCCAGGCCGATTAGCTCTGTTGGTTTCATGTCTATTAATCCAGGGATCATGAGTTTGAATCCCCGCCCGGCAACAGTCTCCGTGATGACTGATTTACAACATTGTGTCTCATTATCAATCGTCTCTCACCATTGACTCAAGTGGGAAAGTTATTAGTTACTGGCGGAGATGGGGTGTGCTTGAGTACCAGTTAACCTTTCAGGATACCAGGAAACTGTGGTAAGGTTAACTAATTATCTGTTAGCCTTCGATGGCATAAACATTATGCTAAATATTCAATCAATCATTATTCAATCTTCAAATGGTAATACATTAACCATGAAAAAGATTGACTTGAATTGTGAACTTGAGTAAAATTTGATTTTAACTTTGGTGCCTGTCCCTTTTAAGATTTAATTTTAACATTGCTGTGTGTCCCTTTAAACATTTGATTTCAACATTGCTGTGTGTCCCTTTAAAGATTCGATTTCAAAATTGCTGTGTGACCCTTTAAAGATTCAATTTCAGCATTGGTGTTTGTCCCTTTAAAGGTTCAATTTCAACATTGCTGTGTGTCCCTTTAAAGATTTGATTTCAACATTGCTGTGTGTCCCTTTAAAGACTCAATTTCAACATTGCTGTGTGTCCCTTTAAAGATTCAATTTCAAAATTGCTGTGTGTCCCTTTAAAGATTCGATTTCAACATTGGTGTGTGTCCCTTTAAAGATTCGATTTCAAAATTGCTGTGTGTCCCTTTAAAGACTCAATTTTAACATTGGTGTGTGTACCTTTAAAGATTCGATTTCAAAATTGCTGTGTGTCCCTTTAAAGATTTGATTTCAACATTGCTGTGTGTCCCTTTAAATATTTGATTTCAACATTGCTGTGTGTCCCTTTAAAGATTCGATTTCAACATTGCTGTGTGTCTCTTTAAAGACTCAATTTCAACATTGCTGTGTGTCCCTTTTAAGATTCAATTTCAACATTGGTGTGTGTCCCTTTAAATGTTCTATTTTAACATTGATATGTGTCCCTTTAAAGATTCGATTTCAACAATGGAGTGAGTCCCTTTAAAGATTTGATTTCAAAATTGCTGTGTGTCTTTTTAAAGATTCGATTTCAACAGTGGTGTGTGTCCCTTTAAAGATTCGATTTCAATATTGGTGTGTGTCCTTTTAAAGATTCGTTTTCAACATTGCTGTGTGTCCCTTTAAAGATTCAGTTTCAAAATTGATATGTGTCCCTTTAAAGATTCAATTTCAACATTAGTTTAAACAATATTTATTTGTTTTCAACATATTACATATAAATATATTCAAATATACAGCGATACATAACAATAGAATTGAGAAGAAAGCTATTTCTAGCTTATACAAAGTCTCTCTTCTGAAATTTCAACATTGGTGTGTGTACCTTTAAAGATTCAGTTTCAGCATTGCTGTTTGTCCCTTTAAAGATTTAGTTTCAACATTGCTGTTTGTCCCTTTTAAAATTCAATTTCAAAATTGGTGTGTGTCCCTTTTAAGATTCAATTTCAACATTGTTGTGTGTCCCTTTAAAGATTCAGTTTCAACATTGCTGTGTGTCCCTTTAAAGAATCGATTTCAAAATTGGTGTGTGTTCATTTAAAGATTCATTTTCAACATTGCTGTGTGTCCCTATAAATATTAAATTTCAACACTGCTGTGTGTCTCTTTAAAGATTCAATTTCAACATTGGTGTGTGTCCCTTTAAAGATTCGATTTCAACATTGGTGTGTGTCCCTTTAAAGATTTGATTTCGACATTGCTGTGTGTCCCTTTAAAGAAGTAGGTGACATGTTTATATTTCTATATTTCAGGTCAACATTTGCTACAGATGGTACTGATATGAAGGTTAATCCAGATGTGGAAAGGGTTATTAAAGATTTCCATAGCAACAAGAAACCAATAGGGTATGCATGATATAATATGATATTAAATCAATGACACATGTAACATTATGTTATTATGTTCTCATGAAATGGGTTTCATGTAGAAGTTTCGTGCAGATTGGTCTGTGTATCCGTAACTGCTAGCACAGTTTTTATGGTATTGCTTCCTCAGTTACTACACAGTTTAGATGGCTCTTTAGTTTTTGTTGCAGAATTATTGTGTTTGATACATGTGATACTGTGTTCTCTTGAAATGGGTTTTATGCCATTTTCTTCTTTTAGAAGTTTGTGCAGAGATGTTTAAGGTTTATGTGTCCGTAAATGCTATCACAGTTTTCACAGTTCTACATGGTTTAGGCGGCTCTTTAATTTAAATTGCAGAATTATGGTGATTATTTAAAAACAATTATTACAATCTTAAAAATGAATTATCTTGAATAAAGAACTAACTTTATTTTAAAGAAATCAACTACCAGTACTCGGAGAATATGGTTTGATCCTGGGCTTGACCAAATGGCCCCTCAAAAATATTAGGTATATCCAATACTGATTCAACCTAGCAAACAGACTCTAAAGTGATTCACAAACTCTTTGAGCTTACTTCCCAGTTGAGCTATAATATATTGTTATATATAATTATTTGTCCATCATTAATCTTATTTCATGAACACTACTGATTTAATATTTTAAATTTAACTTATTTTAAATGAATTTTAATGTAAAATTTGGTTTTGTTTGAATATTTAGCATCATTTTAAGCCATCAAGGGCTAACAGACGATCAGTTTACCTTACCACTTTTTCCTGGGATCTAGGAATGTTGATCAGTACTCAAGCACACTTATCTCCGCAAGTAACTGAAAACTTTCCCACTTGAATCGGCAA
The DNA here is from genome assembly GCA_029582155.1 of Panopea generosa. Lineage (NCBI taxonomy): Eukaryota > Metazoa > Mollusca > Bivalvia > Adapedonta > Hiatellidae > Panopea > Panopea generosa. The sequence goes on along the minus strand of CM055908.1, from coordinate 27,579,276 downwards.
TAAAAGACAAATGACAGTCTGACTGAATGTTGTATATCTATCATCATGGAGATTTTGAGTTGAGCATGTAATCAAAATTTTTTTATAACTTCAGACACAGGCATGTTCAAAACCTTTATGCAAGAAAGTTTGCCAGTTACTTATGAAAGTATAGTGTTTCAACTCAGATACATTCTAAGGAAATCCTTCACCAATAAAATTTGATTCCATATTTAACAACTAATATATTTGAAATGGTGTTAAATTCGTGAATTTTATCCCTTAAGTACCGTAAAATAAACAGTAATTTAAAGTCTTGTTTCAACTCTGAATTATAAGTGCAACCTGTGACTTGTCATGGAATCTAGTATATTACTTCTGCAATGCTGAAGATAACTTTCACATTAACATAAGGAGCCAATGCTATCTCTGTGTAAGGGTCCTCAGTGGGTAAGTGGTCTAAGGTGTTGTTTCAAGATCATTTAACCCCTAACCATGTGATTGTAGGTTCGAGTCCCACTTAGTCCACAAACTTTATGTGAGAAAGTTTACCAGTTGTTTTCGGAAGGAATTAGGATGGTAGTTATATGCAGATTCATTCTGAGGTCTTCCTTCACCAATAAAAACTGGATATGCCATATATAACCTGAAATGTGCTGAAATGGTGTTAAACCCCATAAAAAACAAGCAAACCCATGATTGAATGGTATTTTGCCTTGTGTAACAAGTTGGAGAATTTCCTCTTTGTTAGATCAAACAATGACATTATCAATGGAAGTGTGTACATGGTGCATGTGGATGAAGACTGTAGAGCTGTTTGAGATCAAACAATGACATTGTCAATGGAAATGTGTACATGGTGCATGTGGATGAAGACTGTAGAGCTGTTTGAGATCAAACAATGACATTATCAGTGGAAATGTGTACATGGTGCATGTGGCTGAAGACTGTAGAACTGTTTTACTTTTCTAAGATGTGATTAGTCAGCTATGATTAACCAAAATAACTTTGATAATATGCATGTAAAATGTGCTATGGACATTTAAAACTGGATATACCATGTACAGGTATAAACTGAAATGTGTTAAAAATGGTGTTAAACCTATATCTACCTAATATATATATTATTTGAATACAAGTATATGTACACCACATTGCTTTTTCTCCATTATTTGGAAATGAATGTAGTTATGGTGTAGTTAAGCGATATTTGTCTTTGTCACACCATTTTACAATTTCAGTTTATGCTGTATATCACCCGTACTTGCTGCCAAGGTGATTCCTGGTTGTGAGGTGACGGTTGGACAGGATAAAGAGGATGGTGGTCGCTGGCCATACGCTGGAACTGTGGGAGCCATACAGACCATGGGAGCCAAACACGTACTGAAAGATGTCTCTGTATCCTTGTAAACTTTTCTTTGTAAGGGAACACTCTGTGGCAGAGTGTTCTAAGGTGAAGTCTCAAGATCACTTACCACTCACCGCATAGGTCGTAGATCTAGTCCTACTTGCTCCAAAAACTTTATGTGAAAAAATTTGCCAGTTATTTGTGGAAGAATGCTGGTTCTACTAAGATTTATTTTGAGGTCTTCCTCCACCAATAAAAACTTGATATGCCATATATAACCTGAAATGTGTTGAAAATGGTGTTTTAAGCCCATTCTAAAACAAAATGTCTTGTTAATGTTTGTTATTCAGTACTAACACCTTATCTCTGCAAATCAGGCCCGAGAGCTTTAGAACTTTAACTAGTAAATTTATATGTATGCCTATACATACTTTGAAGCCCACTAAGTTCATATATTAACTTTATATAACATATGTTGGCAACAATTCTGAATCGTCTATTAACACGACATACAAATAAAACTCAGAAAACATTCTACAAGTTTTAGGTCTCTTTCTTTATTTGTTTGTTTGACATTTTTCTTTGTCAGTGCTCGGAAAAGAGTCAAGAGTCGTAAATCTCAAAGGGATGCATCTTGAAGATAATAGTTATTTCAGTTGCAACCATGTTTATAACCACCATGTATTTAATTGTATATGAAAGCGGCATTACAACACGAATCTCTTGCATTGTGGAAATGAGTTCAATGCTAGAGAAATGAGAATCTAAATAATTTAATCAATAGGAACAGTAGATCTTACTTTAAACATTTTATTGAAACACTGACGACAAATCCCTAGAAATTATTACTCAGTCCCAGTGATTTAACTAAATATGTATGTGCACAAATTAATTGCCAAGTGATGTTAAATACACCTTGAGGAATTATTGAGAAAACAGTCAAGATATGACTACTGCTTTTATGGCACTCAACTGAAGCGCAACTGTGTTTACAGTCAAACCTGTCATAAACAGTCACTCAAGGAAAAGAGCAAAAATTACCTCTTAAGGCAGATGGCTGCTTAATACAGGTTGTTTTAACTTAGATTATAAACATGGCAAATAGAAAATGTGGCTGTTTAAGACAAGTGATTGCTTAATGGATGTGACCACTAACACAGGTTTGACTATATTAGATTAACATATATACGCTGGTTTTCTGATGAATTTTGAGGATGAAAATGAGTTGATATGTAACTTTAATTATACTGTCTATTAGAGCAGCCAAATGGCGATTAATGCTACGTTAATTATTAATAATAAATTCATTCACTATTTTTCGTTAATTATTAATAATAAATTCATTCACTATTTTTCCTTAACCTGTCACAAGGAAATACATACGGACACGTCAAACAGGATTGTGACAACACCGGCATTTATGTGTGAAACAAAGTTCCATGAGATATATGATGGTGTTGGTAAAATGGTGCATGGAGTCTTAGATCTGTTGGAATAAAAAAATTAAATGTACTGATTTATTTTTTATTTTTTATTTTTTTTTTATCTTTTATATAAATACTCATTGAGTGATAAACCAGAAGCCATGACAGAAAGTTTGTTTCCATTATTTCTAGAAGGTCTGAGATCAGTGAGGAATAGTCCTACATATATATATATATAGATTCAAATATGGCGACAAAAGCATATCAAAAAAACTTCATGTAAGATAATTATATGCAAATATTATAAAGCACTTACTTATAGGATTACAAACAAATATGCAGATTACAATTTCAGGCTTTGTTCAAATATAAATACATGTATCTATTTTTTAATAAAGATAATACAACTATCACAAAATATATTAGTGGCTTTTTTATTCTGCTGAATTATTTTTGTAAGAAATCGTGTTTCTTGTTAAATAATTTGTGTTGATTTTAAAAAAAGAAATTGCACTGAACATTCCAAAATGTGAGCAAAAATGAGTCGTACATGGCCAGTGAGCAGTTGTTAGTCTGACAGTTTTTTGTAAATGTCGAAATGGTAACAACCACACCTACACTCAAGAGATATGAAAACACAACACAGGAAGACATCTGTAAATGCAACACAGGAAGAGATGTGAAAACGCAACACAGGAAGAGATCTGTAAATGCAACACAGGAAGAGATGTGAAAACACAACACAGGAAGAGATCTGTAAATGCAACACAGGAAGAGATGTGAAAACGCAACACAGGAAGAGATATGAAAACGCAACACAGGAAAAGATGTGAAAACACAACACAGGAAGATATCTGTAAATGCAACACAGGAAGAGATGTGAAAACGCAACACAGGAAGAGATGTGAAAACGCAACACAGGAAGAGATCTTAATCGCAACACAGGAAGAGATCTGAAAATGCAACGAAGGAAGAGATCTGAAACACAACACAGGAAGAGATCTGAAAATACAACGAAGAAAGAGATCTGAAACACAACACCGGGTTTACAGTGAACTTATGTTGAAATGTATAAAAGACACAAAAGCAGGAGGCACCGAATTATTGAGTAACATCTTGAGTAAACAACCATAACATCATCAGACAATATGTACTGTAGGATATGGATTTATACACTCATGCTAAATATGTTGCACTTTCGTTTCTCTTCCTGTGTTGCGTATTCATATCTTTCAAGTGTACAATTAAATTTTTTGAAATTTCATGTCGACTTGTGCCATCAAAATAAAATAAGAGGCTCAATGTGCCTGTATTGTTTTACTGACTTTACATAAAGTCTAAATCAAAATATGAAATAAGCAGTTGACCCTCACTTTGTTGATTTTTATCAAATTTGGCATAAAGCTTCCTTGCATGAAGCTTTCTTATTATTATTTGTTTGCATCGAACTTGGACCCGTATTATACTGATCCATGACATTGCTCTGCATAGGCATTTTTAATACATGTAGTTTAAAAAAAAGAGTGAATCCTTTTGTTGCTTTTGGATCAATGTCACATTCATCTTGCTCTATTTTTGTTTTGTATTCATTAATAACAGAAAGATGTTATTGAATATTTCTTTCCATAATATACATTTTCTTGGTTTCAAACAGGTTTTCAAATTAAGTTCATCAAATATAAGAAAAAATATCAAATAATTTAATGTGTGACATACATATTTTATTTCTTTACCATATTTTTACATTTGTAAACTTTCTACATTGTAGATCTGGTTAATAACACTGTCAATCATACGACATTAAAAGGAACTTCATTCCTTTTAGAGGAGAGTGAAATACACATTTCAGGAATTATCCATTTACCATTTAGAGACATTACAGAAAAAATTGGGTAAAGGAAGTTTTGTTGAGTGCATTTTTATTGCGAGAATCAAACAGAAAATCAATGTTTTACCAACAGCTAAATTCAATCTAAATGGTCGAAGGGTTCTTTCAATGTTGTGTTTTTTTTATACAAATCTTACAATTAAACATCAAAAAATAAATTTACTGAAACAAAAGCATATACATTAAGCTCCAAAACCATAAATGACTGGCTTGTTTGATTATTGGAAGCATATTCATTGCAATCATAAAAAGATATGAACACTATTAACACCAAATTATTTTCATCACAGCCGGGAAAACAACTGTATTTAAACACTAGCCTTGAATATATTAAAACAAAAACACTTTATACACAAAAATAGGGATGAGACCTGGGGGTCGTATTAACCAACCATTCTAGAGAATATTTTTAGACTTGAGCTTGAAAATCTATATTTCAACCTTAGATATCAAGTTTACCATGCCTGACAGAAAAACTGTGAGAGTTTATTTGACTATATATTTGGTATCATAAAATGCTTGCAAATTTTAGTCTCAAAATATTGTTTTCAAGTGTGTTTATCAAAATTTATTCTTCAGTTCAATTCTAAGAATATTCTAAAGAATGGTTTGTGAATACCACCCATGTGCGCAGTCTTAACTGGTTAAAAATCTAGATATAAGTGATCCACGAATATTGTTAAATTTATGGTTTTAAGCTTTGTGCAGTTTGTGAACAAGTTGCAGTTTAATCAAAAATAAGTACTATGCTTTTCTTCTGTTCCCCTGCTTTCATTAACATCTTCCTTGTCCAGCTCATTTATATCACTTGCACTAGAATGAGTTTTTGATGTTTCAGAATCATTTGATTTTTCTAGATCTCCATCATATTCAATATCAACTGAAACTGTTTCATTGTTGTTAGCAGCATTTGATGTTGATAGCATATCAAATCCAAAACTGTCGTTTTCGTTTGCAGATGTATCAGAAATAGTATCTGAACCATCAAAACCACTATCGCCCACACTCCAGAATTGATACCTCCAAAGTCGATTGTTTGTGTGTTTACCAGATTGTTTTTGTACAGTTTCATTATTTGTGTCACAGTCTTTTGCAACAATGGATTTGGTGTTGTCTATTTCCTCATTTCTTTCTTCATTGCTACTCAGTGTTTCAATATCAGCTTTACTTCCTTGTAGTTTGTCAGCTATTTTACATGTAAGATCTGTATCGCTGTCCGTACTGTGTTTACCTTTACTCTTGAATCTCGTCCAGTCCCATTTATTGATTTCCATATTCGCTCCATCGGACTGAACTTCTATTGATTCCGTTTTCTTTCCATTTTTAGCCTTTTTACAGCACTTTCTATTTCTAAAAATTGTCAGTAAATCAAACATCACAATAGAGCCAAAAACCAATGAAAGGAACAACACGGCAACATAACCTACGTAAGTTGCTGATGGTCTCTTGTCATCTACACTTATTTTCTTTAAATTTTTCTGCCTTTCTTTTACGATTTCACCAATTTCTTTCAGTTCTTCTACTGGGTCTTGGTAAACAGAAGCTGAAGGGAACACAAACAACGGAGATGGTGTGATAATATGTGTAGATGTTTCAAATTTAGTAGTTGTGCTTGTAACTAGAATGGTTTCCGTCAACACAACCTTTTGTGTGACAAAGACATCTCTCGTTTCTATGACATCCCTGGTCACAGGAACAACTTGTGATATAGGAACAGTTTGCGTTATAAAGATTTTGTGTGTGACAAAAACATCTGTTGTCATGAATATTTCCGAGCACTCAATGGCGATACTTGATGACTCTATAATGAACAAAACAGGCATCAATTAGATAAGATCTATGGCCTCTCCAATCTCTAATGTGTTACTAAAACAAATATTTAAATAAACTGTATACTAAGATGAATTGCATTTTATATACCAATAAAAAAAAACATTTGGAGCTAAAAAGAAACAGTTTCATTTCATTAGGTGCATGGTCTTGTTTGGTTGGTGACATAAGTCACAATGTGAGTTTCACATGACGTTTCCATAAAAGTTTGTGCCCGTATTCAGTGTTCATCGCTGTTCCAATTATGACCTTGGCTTTGCGGTGTACTAATTATTAAAGCGTATAATCTACCTTTTTATATCAAAATGCCAAAATAAGTAATTTGTTAAAGTAATATTAGTAGATCTATGTAAAAATATTTTTACTTGTCCCTGTGACATGTTGCACTTATTGCAAGTAATACATTTTTATGCCCACTAGATATCCCGATGGTTCATCTCTATACAGAGATGGCAATGGTTGTCTTTGTTTTGTGAATTTTCATGAAATACAGTCAGACCTGTGTAAGTGGTCACCTCTATTAAGCAGCCACTTGTATTAAGCAGCCATAGTTACTATTTCCCATTTCTATGCTTTTCAGCACAGATAGGCCACTTTTGTTCCTTCCCTTGACTGGCTGCTTAAGACAGGTTATCTGCCAAAATGTTAACTGGAGTGGGCACTTTTCCTCAGATTTTTTTTCCATCACTCCATAGCATAAAGTAATGTTGGTTCGCCAGTGTGTAAATAAAACAACCTGACTTACCTATTGAAATTGTTGAAGATGGTCTTATAGGAATAGATGAAGTAGAAGGAGGCAACTCGAGGAGTTCTCCTGTTATTTCCACTGCAAGATACAAAGCAAAGTAATCTATATATTTTTTAAACCTGACATGGTAAATTGTATATAGTTACATATTTGCAATTTGCAAGTGTGTAAATTTGGCCAGAAAAACTATTTCTTTATTATTAGAAATAAAAAACAGTCTGGCGGACAAGGTCCTCAAACTCGAGGAGGGTCATCCAAGGATATTTTGTTTTCACCATTCTTCACTGAATTAGGTACAGTTTTTTAATAATTCGAAAATGAACTTCCTGTACGCCATCTAAATCGTGAGTGACGTAACATGTTCATGTGTTATTATATGATGATGACAAAATGCTTCGGTCACTAGTTACTTCTGAAAGGTGTTTATAAAACAAGTAACTTAATATGCAGTTGGCCATGGCTGTCTGAATAAATGGTTTTTATGACCAGGTCAAAAGCAAGGTTAATATTGAGTTGATGAAAATGAGAAATAGCACTACAATGAACATAGCTTATAGTTAAACTTATTTATGTTACTTCGATTGTGAAACAAGTTCTTGTAACTTAGACAAATCATGTTCAAAGTATTCCTGGGTAGAATCAGTGCTAAGCATAAGCAACAAAAGTGTCTTGCTCAAGGACAACAAACACAGCGGTAGCAGAGGATCGAACCCACGACCCTCTGCTCAATACGTAATGAACATGATAGTGATCGTATGAAAGTGTTCAATTCAAATCTGAATCCAAAACTGAATCAAAGAACTTCATATCTTCACATGTTATTGCATCTTTATACCACATTTACACAAATAAATCAGCCGGTATATTCTAAGCTGTACCCCTCGGGGTATTTTATGTGCATCTGTTCACATCTAAGCACTGGCTCTGTGTAATTATGTTTTGGAAAAAAACTAAATTATTATTTTTTGCCAAAAATTCAAACAATCAATAATGTATAAAATAATGTTAAAATAAATAAATGAAAACATAGATAAAGAATATGTAAACATAAATAAAAGATATAAAAAAAAATTAAGAAAAAATAATGAACCGGTCATTGGGTTTTGGCAATGGCTGAATCTTAATTTATATGTATGAAAACAAAAAATATATTAAAGGAATACATGGCAGATTTGATAAATCCTTGGAAGGAAAAGATTCAAGGAAACAACTAACTATCTACTTAATATGAAGCTTCAGTTTGGAATACCAGTACACATATATCGGAATATAGTATAGAAAAGTATTGATTTCAACAACACCGTGTGTCCCTTTAAAGCTCTGAAATTAAATAGTAATCAAATATTTACCGGAATTACAACTCCGGTGATAGTATGTCCATCCACTGTGGCTTGAATAGAATTTTGGTAAAGTCCATCGATTTCCGCTGTTGAACTGGCATCTTCCGTCACCATTTAAATATTCGAATGATTGACAAATAAAATCTGTACTTTTAGAGCAGACGTCTTTGCACTGTTCGGCAGTCTTCTGATATAAGTACATATAGTTATGGGCAGCAATGCTGGCATCTGGGACTTCTATAAATCTGCATTCACCTGACAAAAAATGTTATAATGTCTATAAATCTACATTCACCTGACAAAAAATGTAATAATGTCTATAAATCTACATTCACCTGTCAATGTTACATTGTCTATAAATTTACAATCACTTCACAATAAGTGTTACAATGGCTATGAATCTTAATTCAGCTGACAAAAATGTTACACTATCATTCTATAGATTTATATTCAGATGACAAAAATTAATACATTGTCTATAAATCTATATTCAGCTGACAAAAAAGTATTACATTGTCTATAAATCTACATTCACCTGACAAAAAGTGTTACATTGTCTATAAATCGACATTCACCTTTCAATGTTACATTATCTATAAATCAACATTCACCTGACTAAAAATGTTACATTGTCTATAAATCAACCTTCGCCTGAATGATAGCTTTACATTGTCCATGAGTCTATGTTCACCTGACAAAAAGTTACATTATTAATAAATCTACATTCACCTGACAAAAAGTTATATTATCTATAAATCTACATTCGCCTGACTAAAAGTGTTACATTGGCTATAATTCTACATTCACCTGCCAAAAAGTGATACATTGTCTATAAATCTACATTTACCTGACAAAAAATGTAATAATGTCTATAAATCTACATTCACCTGTCAATGTTACATTGTCTATAAATTTACAATCACTTCACAATAAGTGTTACAATGGCTATGAATCTTAATTCAGCTGACAAAAATGTTACACCATCATTCTATAGATTTATATTCAGATGACAAAAATTAATACATTGTCTATAAATCTATATTCAGCTGACAAAAAAGTATTACATTGTCTATAAATCTACATTCACCTGACAAAAAGTGTTACATTGTCTATAAATCGACATTCACCTTTCAATGTTACATTATCTATAAATCAACATTCACCTGACTAAAAATGTTACATTGTCTATAAATCAACCTTCGCCTGAATGATAGCTTTACATTGTCCATGAGTCTATGTTCACCTGACAAAAAGTTACATTATTAATAAATCTACATTCACCTGACAAAAAGTTATATTATCTATAAATCTACATTCGCCTGACTAAAAGTGTTACATTGGCTATAATTCTACATTCACCTGCCAAAAAGTGATACATTGTCTATAAATCTACATTTACCTGACAAAAAGGGTTACATTGTCTATGAATTTACATACACCTGAAAGAAAGTGTTACATTGTCTATGAATCTACATTCAAATGAAAGATCATATTATATTGTCTATAAATTTACATTCACCTGACTAAATAAGTTAACGCTTCACTTTAACAATGTTACTTTGTCTATAAATATACGTTTGTCTGATAAATAGTATAACATTGTCTGTAAACTTTCGTTCACCTGACAATAGTATATTATCTGGAAATCCACATTCACTTGTCAATGTTTCATTATATATAAAGCTACAATCACTTGACAAATTATGTTACAGTGTTACTGCTCAAGTAAATTGGTACTTTACCAACATCTTTACATAAGCATTTTACTCAAGTATATATGTTGGGAACGTATATACTACTATTACTTAAGTAGAGACATTGGTAATATATATACTAGTATTACTTATGTATAGACATTGGCAATGCGTAAATGTGTACTGTCATTACTTAAGTAGAAACATTGGTAATATATATACTATTATTACTTACGTATAGACATTGGCAATGCATAAACATGTACTATTATTACTTAAGTAGAGACATTGGTAATATATATACTAGTATTACTTATGTATAGACATTGGCAATGCATAAACGTGTACTGTCATTACTTAAGTAGAGATATATTATTATTACTTATGTATTGACATTGGCAATGCATAAACGTGTACTATTATTACTTAAGTAGAGACATTGGTAATATATATACAAGTATTACTTATGTATAGACATTGGCAATGCGTAAACGTGTACTGTCATTACTTAAGTAGAGACATTGGTAATATATATACTATTATTACTTATGCATTTACATTGGCAATGAATAAACGTGAACTATTATTACTTAAGTAGAGACATTGGTAATATATATACTAGTATTACTTATGTATAGACATTGGCAATGCATAAACGTGTACTGTCATTACTTAAGTAGAGACATTGGTAATATATATACTATTATTACTATTATAGAGACCTTGGCAATGCATAAACATGTACTATTATTACTTAAGTAGAGACATTGGTAATATATATACTAGTATTACTTATGTATAGACATTGGCAATGCATAAACGTGTACTGTCATTACATAAGTAGAAACAACAGTAACATATATACTATTATTACTTAAGTAGAGACATTGGCAATGCATAAACATGTACTATCATTACTTAAGTAGAGACCTTGACAATGCATAAACATGTACTATTATTACTTAAGTAGAAACAATGGAAATATATATATACTATTATTACTTAAGTAGAGACCTTGGCAATGCATAAACATGTGCTATCATTACTTTAGTAGAAACAATGGTAACATATATACTATCATTACTTATATAGAGACATTGGCAATGCATAAACATGTACTATCATTACTTAAGTAGAAACAATGGTAACATATATACTATCATTACTTATATAAAGACATTGGCAATGCATAAACATGTACTATCATTACTTAAGTAGAGACCTTGACAATGCATAAACATGTTCTATTATTACTTAAGTAGAAACAATGGTAACATATATACTTTTATTACTTAAGTAGAGACCTTGGCAATGCATAAACATGTACTATCATTACTTAAGTAGAAACATTGGTAATATATATACTAGTATACTTAAATAGAACCATTGGCAATGCATAAACATGTACTATTATTACTTAAGTAGAGTCAGTGGTAGCGTATATACTATTGTACTAAAATAGAAACATTGGTTGCGTATATACTATAATACAAAAAATAGAAACAATGGTAGCGTATATACTATAATACTATAAATATTTCTACCTATGTATAATACTACATATGTATATACATTATCTACACAAATATAATGGAATATACGTTACCTATATATATCTACTTAAATATTTCAATATACACGTTACCAATATATTTACTTAAGTATAATTGATGTGGTAACATATATATTCACAGTATATATTATGTAACTTACACCACATTTACTTTATATATAATAAATGTAATATATGTACGTTATTAACACATTAGGATAATAGTATATACGCGACTGATATCTACTTAAATATAGTAGTATGTATACGTTAAAAACATAAATATTTGGTATAACAATATATACATTACCAATATCTTAACTTAAATGAAGTAGTATATATCCTATTAAACTACAAATAGTTTAGTAGCTAGTATATACGCTAACCAACATAATATAAAAATTATACTAAATATCTACTATTCACCAATGTATGCATAATCTACATATTTACAAAAGGTAAATAATGTATATGCTACTAACATCTTTACAAAAAGTAAATAGTATACGTATACGCTACTTATATCTTTATAAAAAGTAAATAGTATATAAATCTACGCCTCTTACATCTCTACAAAAAGTAAATAGTATTTCCGTTACTTATATCTTTACAAAAAATAAATATTATATAAATCTACGCTTCTTACATCTCTACAAAAAGTAAATAGTATTTCCGTTACTTATATCTTTACGAAAAGTAGATAGTATATATATGTTACTAACATCTTAACAAAAAGTAGATCTGTGTCACCAACATCTGTGTTTGTTATGCATTAAATAATTTAACAAATATTAAACACAGAGGACATGCTATGTTGACCTTTTGTAAGAGAGGAATGGTGCCAAGTAGGTAACACACTGTTAAAGGCCGTGGTGCTGAAACACCTGAGATCAGTAAAATAAATTTTATAATTATGTTGAATTTAAATTGTCATAAATCATTAACACTGTACCTCCAACATATTGACACAAGTAAGGCAGTCGCTCTTGGCAAAGCTGTCCGTACCAGTCGTACGGATGTTCCGTTTTCGCGGTTGCGCAGTTTCCGGTAGACACGATGTCTGCATTCCAATTCTGCCAACCAACGTCATCTCCGTTATCCCAGCTCCATGTGCCTTTGGAGTTTTTGTTGAGTCCAATCCAGAATAATCCAGCGGTTCTTTCAAATAAAATGAAGTTCGGTTGTACCATTAGAGTATAGTATACTTTGTATATTGAAAGAAGTAAACTGGCATATTAATTGTTTTGGTCTAATTTAAGTTTTACAAGTTGAAATACATTATAATAAAAGGAACTTATTAAGTATTCTTCATTGTCGCGACGATAATATTACGACTTTAGGTGTGAAAAATCATAACTACTTAACCAGTAGCCTGACATAACAAGAAAGGTTTCATTGATAGCAGAATTAATTAAAGCATAGATTTTACTATACTCAATGTTGAACGGTTTGTCGATTAGCTTGTGTCAAAGATGATCAATGACGATTTTTTATTTTATTATTCTTAATCATATTCGACCCTTGCTGTTCTAAACGGTAACAACGAGACTGCTCAGTCTAAACGGTAAACAGCGAGACTGTTCTAAACGACAAACAGCGAGACTGTTCTTAACGGCAATCAGCGAGACTGTTCTAAACGGCCAACAGCGAAATGGTTCTAAATGACGAACAGCGAGACTGTTCTAAACGACAAACAGGGAGACTGTTCTAAACGGCAATCAGCGAGACTGTTCTAAAGGACAGACAGCGAGACTGTTCTAAACGACAAACAGCGAGACTGTTCTAAACGGCAATCAGCGAGACTGTTCAAAACGACGAACAGCGACACGGTTCTTAAACGACAAACTGGGAGATTGTTCTAAACGTGAAAACAGCGATATAGACTGTTCTAAACGGTAAACAGCGAGACTGTTCTAAACGGTAAACAACGAGATTGTTCTAAACGGCAAACAGCGAAACTGATCTAAACGGTAAACAACGAGACTGTTCTCAACTGCAAACAGCGAGATGATGAAGACAAGTTTGGCTCGACCACAAGGGTTTATCAGTTTGTTTGTTTTGATTTTAAAAGAAATGAGTAACAAGTTAAATCAGATGGATGACTTGGACCCCTTGCTTTTTTAAGTTATTGTATAAATACGCCTGGCATGTTTGTTAATATCCCGCCTTAATGAATATGCTTCTATTAAACAATTAAGCTAATCAAGCAACATGTAAAACCGTCCAATGTCATTTTATTAACACGGTTCTTAGTTTGTAATTGTAATGTTTAAGTAGTACGTAAGTTCGTTACACGATTGGGCTATTTTAAATGTTTACGCTACGTTACATTGCATTACATGCACTTATATGAAGTTGAACGAAGGTCTATATTCAGATTGAGATGAAGTTCATGCATTCTATATCTATTTCACTTTCTATTCAGTTAAAAAGATGTTTCAATGTAAATATTTATGCCTAAAATTAAATTCAACCTACTCTTGAAGGACGGTGTGTATATCAAGATCGGGTACAGTTGATAGATCGTACAGCGTTGCTAAGTGTCCTCCAGTCTGTGCGCAACTTGTTTGCGCGTGGTGCCATGTCGTCTGCGTTAGGTTGAGGACGTATCGCCTCGGCGTGCTGTAGTCCTCGAGTCCTGTAAGATGATATACATTGTTTGATTTCAATCATGGTTCTAAGACTTTTATATGTAAAGAGAATCTGACTTTAAAACTTAATTTTGTTATTCTCTATTTGAATATACATACTGATATATTCTTGGCACAAACACTCGCATCTTTATAATATAAATGCTACCGAGTAGATATAGAGAAAAAAAAACCCAACTCATTCAAATTTTGTGAACGCTTGTGCATTTGCGCAAAATCAAGCAAAATATCGTTATCACATTCGTCTCAGTAATACAGATCAAAACTGTTTACTTTGCACAATGAAATTCTCGACAAAACGAGACCGGTCCCTACTACTGGTCACTGTGCACCGTTTTGTGGTTGGCAATATATCAGAATCCAGTGAAATGTTTTTCGTGAAAAGTTGGTAAGGTTTATAGTTTGACCTGTAGCGAAAATAGTAGGAGCAATGATGGCTCCATGTCAAATGTGCATATATATATATAAATAAATATGACATCTACATTTTCCACTATCCCGTGCGTGTTATTTTTCTACAACGAATGTGAGTCATTCATATTTGATCTATATTTTACCTTCCTCGTCAGTAATTTAGTTATACTATTTTATTTTAACTAGACTGCGAAGAAAGATTTTATTTGAATCACTTTCGAGTCCATTTCTCATTTGACACAGTTTCAAAATTGCTCATATTTTCGTCAAAACAACAATTTAGCATATTGTAAAACTCTTATAACTTTATGCTTACCATTTAAATAATTACTGTTTAAAATAAGTATCCAGATTCCTAGTCCAGCAATATCATCCATTCCCATATTTACTCATAGTCAATGCCAGGATATATGTTTGACATATTACTGCAAACCGTTTAAATTTTGAAATAAATATCCAGTCAAAAGTAAGTACAGTCAAACGAAACAATCTTATATTTGCTCATGATACGTCAAACTATATATAGTCACATGCAAAACTACGATATCCATTCATTCGTTTTGGATCTTCTGTTTTACTTTGTCTATTCTTATTACGGAAAATAGAACCAATTATTCTAAGGAAACTTAAGCTTTGCATTAGAATCCTTCCATCACACACTTCACAAAGTCTAATACTTTCTAACCTTTAACGTTTCCGTATTGGGATTGGAGCAACATCAGCATGGCTGCATAGACATTGGCTATCGCTGACTTTCCAGTGACCAAACTCAATGTATTGACGCCATTAATTAATATCTGGTGAGCTTTTGCATCTCCTAGTTTGTTATAAAATAAGTTTTATATAGATATACACATATTTAAAACGTCGTCTTCTTCTTTTTCTTCTTTTTCTTTTTCTTCTTCTTCTTTTTCTTTTTCTTGTTCGTAAAACGTAATGTAAAAAGTCAAGGAACGATAGCCATATGTTTGATTTGAAATGGAGTCATATTATGGAAATAGAACAATATTTCCCTCATACAGGATAATTACATCAGCCATTTAACCAGGGTGAGGAATTTCTATTTATAATCAGCCATTCATTGAAATGGCCAGAAACAACATTAAACATTATTGTGTTCGCTTGTTTGAGTTTTGATATTTCTAGGAAACATAACATATTATATATGGTATACCCAGTGTTACTGGTGGAAAGATGAGGGTCTAAATGAAGCCGAGTATAACCACCGTCCGTCCGTCCGTCCGCATGTAACTAGTAAACTTTATCGCATACCGTTTGATCCGAGTGAGACTCGAATCCACGACCTCTGTGATGAGTAAATGAACGTCAGATGGCAATGACAACGCCTGAAGTTGATCTCTTGGCCACAGAGAATCCACTAGTTCTAAGAAACAAAACCTCAGCCGAGCGGATGACAGTCGATCGTTAAATGACAGCGCCTTGGGCCACTCGGCCATGGATTGTTATTAAACCATTTATACTGTTAACAAATGTTAAAGAAACATTTTGTCATTAATAGATGCTGTACGATCTGGTCTGGACAGTTTTATTTTCATGTAGGTACGAACCTGATGGATCAGTTATTATTGGAAATTACTCGTCAGATTTGACCATGTCGAAACAATAGATATATAAGTGTTGTTTGTTATTATTTTTGAATGGCGTAAATACAGCAGCGTGGTCTAGTGGTAGAGCGTCCGCCTCGCATGCGGAATGTCGTGGGTTCGATTCCCGGCCGGGTCATACCAAAGACTTTAAAAATGGTACTGGAAGCTTCCTCGCTTGGCGCTCAGCATTTAGAGAAGAGTTCTAGGTCTGGTCGGCCCGGTGTCAGTATAATGTGACTGGGTGGGGGCTTTCATACCATGTGTCTGCGACATGATACTCCATGATACGCTCAGAATACTGTCTCAAGTAGACAACGTCGCGATATGACTGAAAAACTGTTGAAAGCGACGCTAAACACCATACAACAACAAAAACAATTGTATGGCGTAAAATGCGATTTTCGACACATAACCTGGATGAACTATTTAAGTTTTAGATACATATGTATTGACTGGCAACCTTTATCTAGACACGCTGGATGCTTGCTACATAACACAGACGTGACAGTAATGCCCCGGTCGATATCTGAGGAAATTGAATTCCAGTAAACATGCCAAACATGAATACGTCGTAAATACGAGCTTCATAAAATCCCTTTGACTGGCCGATGTATCATTCAAATTGAGTGCGTATTGGAGCAATTTCACACAACATGGAATAATTTAAAAATACTTCCAATTAACTATAATCAATAAATTTACCTTATGTGCCTGGTGTGTGAGACAAAAGAGAGTCATTAGAAAATATTTATCTTTTTTAAGTTCAGCTCACTGTCTTTGAAATACACTTGTAATATTCGAAGAGCTAGTCTGAATTGCCCTGAAATCAAAACGCCATTCTTGTCTGCTACATAAAAGCGTTTTATGTTGATGCCCTGATAAACCCCTGTTGTAATTATCAGTTCATTCATTCATGCGTTCATTCATTAATTCGTTCGTGTGTTCGTCCGTCCGTCCGTCCGTCCTTTCGTTCGTTCGTTCGTTCGTTCGTTCGGTCGGTCGGTCGGTCGGTCGGTCGGTCGGCCGGCCGGTCGGTCGTTCGTTCGTTCGTTCGTTCGTTCGTTCGTTCGTTCGTTCGTTCGTTCATTCATGTACATTCATACACCCATCCATCATACATCCATCATTCATTCATTCATTCATTCATTCATTCATTCATTCATTCATTCATTCATTCATTCATTAACTCACTCACTCACTCACTCACTCACTCACTCACTCACTCACTCACTCACTCACTCACTCACTCGCTCGCTCATTCATTCATTCATTCATTCACATTCATACATCCATCTATCAGTCATTCAGTCATTCATTCATTCATTCATTCATCTATACATTTATTCATTCATTATTTTCATTCATTCATTCACTGAAAGTTCAATACACAACAGTATTAAAATGTATTGTGTATTCGGTTAAACCACACTTAATAAACACTAAACTTTGTTTTCAAGGGCTTTAACCGTTGTATAATGAATGATCTCCCAGTCAGTGTTTATTGCCAACTATGATAATTAAAACTATTGTCATATTATAGGCAACTACATAGACGACAGCTTTGAAAACGATTTTTTCTCATTTTTAGCTCTACTGGCGAAAGGCAAGCAGGGCTTATGTCATGGTAAATTAGCCGTCGTCCGTCGTCGTCCGTCCGTCCTTCCGTTTACCTTTTTCTTGTAGACGCGACAGCACCTTCATTTTTTATTGAAACCTCACCAAACTTGCACAGTAGTTATATAACAACATGATCTCGGACGAGTTTTTTTAACCAGCTTGATTCGACTACAAATGCCCCCGCCAAAGGGCTTATAAGAACATTTTAAGTGCAATTAAAATTTTTAAAAAAAAGCAGTTTCTCTGAAAGTTCAGGGCCTGTATCTTATAATTTTACATGTAGCATCTGTTACCAGTAGAGCGATCCAGGTCCACTTCTTGTTTCTCTCGTGAATCACGTGGAACTTGTTATCTCACAATTAAGCGTATCAGCTGGAATTGTATTAACTATTGATTTTATAAAACGAGCTTTCGAACTATGACTACAAATAATATTTAGAAAAAAAAACAAAAAAACGTATTGACATTTCCTTTTTTTTTTCTAGTATGCGGATTTCATTCATTCTATACTTTTTCACACGTTTACAAAATAAACGCCTTTCAACCTTGCAGCCATTTACCAGAGTTATGCCCCTTCACAAAGCAGAACCGAAATTAAAGTTCTGTATGCGTACTGGGATATTTCAAATTTCATATTCACATATTTATTCTTTATTTCCTCCAATGGTAGAGAAGAGTACAAGCTTATACATCTATACACTTATACATTTATACACTTATACATTTATACACTTATACATTTATACAATATGAAAGAACATACAACTTGACAGAAGTATCGTTACATTTTTTTAACTATTTCTGGAGGACTTCACGAAAATAATTTTGCAAGAAGTAAGACAGCTGTTTGACATTGGGATTTCACATCCGGTCTATCCCGACACAATTGCCGCACACGACATGGTTTTAGATTATTAATTACCTGGCATTCTTCCATCACTGAGGAGAGTCTTGTGGACAATATACTAATTTGCATATATCTTCTGTTTTAAAATAATTTTCAAAGCGTACTCGCTTGTGCTCGCTTGCTTGCCGGATGGAAATTGTGGCGTAACCGCACACATCTGCTTTTATATGATCTAACAATTCATACAGAATGTTGGGCGTCTGATAAAATACTTCACACACTACAACGGCGCCCACATTATTATATTAATTGACTTTTACTGTAATTCTAACTTTTACTTCCCATTAAACGCTGCAGGAACTGCAAACATTCATTTCATTAAATTTTGCTGCACATTTCCGGTTATATTACACTAAATGGTTACATAATATAAATGACAATAAATATTTCAATTCATTGTTTCTGGTTTAGTGGAGAAAAATATTTCAACAACGTACTTGTAAATCTCAACTACAATCTTTTTATTAATATATACAGTTTCATGTTTTTATCTCTGCAAGCCATTTCAACATACGCAATTGTGCGTTGCCCTTTTTTCTGTCATCGTCCGTTAGCAACACTACATGTACCTCTCTGAATCCCCAGTCTGAATCCTCTTCGCCAATTATACTCAGACTTCACATGGTCACATGATGGATGGTTCTGATGTGTATGCGACTATACAGAAGAAGTTTTTGCCTAAAATTCAAGATGGCCATCGTTACTAAAAATAGTAAACACTTTATATATAAATCTTCTTCTCAAGAACAAATCAATATCATATTGAAAGTTCTAAATTAAAAATGATCACTAGATATTAAACTGATTTGAACATGTGATGTCACTGGAGTCAAAATTATGATACAAGGAAAGGTCCCCAAAAGGACTTTTTGAGAAAATACATAAAATGTCAGGTACATAAAATGTCAGGTGGCGGGTTAGCTGCTCCGTTCAGTATACTTCGTTTAGAAGAGACTTTAAATGTGTGCAAGTCAGTGTTGCTCCGTAAAGGAACTTTGGTTTTTACATAGAAGTGATAGAAATGGAGATTTAGTCCATTAAAAAAATGAAAATATGTGACAAGTTATAATAAGATGAGTGGCGTAGATTTATCGGTATATATACATGTACTGAACGGAACAGCTAACCCGCCACTTTTGTATTTCCAATAAACTGAACGGAACAGCTAACCCGCCACTTTTGTATTTCCAATATCTTCGCAAAAATGTTGCGTAGAGTTATTAATATTTTACACGACATAAAAAGACAGTTACGTATTGATTTTACATCGCCTAAATGTTGTTTTTTATTCAATTTCAAATTTCAAGGAAATTGCTTTAATATATTTTTCAAAAAATACTTTATGTGTTAGGAACATAAAATGTCAGCTGGCGGGTAAGCTGTTCCGTTCAGTATATATACGATTGATAAACAGGCCTAATTGGCTAAAGCAAAAAAAAAAGTCATATTACAAGACCTGGAATAACTGAATTAACTCTGTCACACAAAATGTGTATCACTTGAGAGATAATCAATTATTTGTCTTACTCCAACATTCTTTTAAAGGCGCGGAGAAGCTTGAAATTACATTCATTTCAATCTATACTGTTAAAAATAAAAAGTCTTAGCCACAAGTCAAAGTTTCGTTCCTTGGACCACCCCCACCACCCACCAAAAAAAAAAATTCTATTTATGAGTTTTATATGATTATAATATTTTATTTTTATTAATATGTTCATTTGGGGGGGGAAATGTAATTATATTTTTTTATAACGACAAATTTATAAAAACATTTTTTTTTCAAATGAGCATACACTTTTTTGTTGAGGTAGGGGGTACTAGGTACGATACTTTGACCTGTGAGCTTAGCCGCTTCTATATGCAAGCGGAGTGTCCACAGATCCTACTGGACCTCTTGATGTATTTTACAGTTATTTACCTGACACAATTGAAGTATATATATATCTTTTTTAATAGTTTTGTGTTTCTATACATGTCACATGCTTTTAATTGAAAACACATTTATTCAACTCCGCCAAAGTCCGGTCCACCACCGCCGTCCACGGTCACTTATAAACATACACTGTTTCTTCAACAAACATTATTTGAAACCACCACTGGCAGCCAGAGATTAAACTTTCTTTATAAGATTTTGTCTGCGTGATTAGCAGACGTCATTATATATTTACTGCATAATCACAAAGATAACGTGACGGTTACGGGTTTCTTTTATTTACAACAAGCACGGATCGAACAACAGTGCGTTTGAATATTTATAACCTGTTTGCATGCCAGTTCCGATGTCGAGTAAATTAGATTGTAGCTTACAATATGGCGAAGGGAAGCAGATTAATAAAGCATGAACATTGACATTACTTCATGATTCACAAGATACGGTTAAAGCGTATAAATCTAACATGCTAGAGCGATACGCGACAGGCTTAATAAACAGAGGAGCTAACATGTGTGCTTATTTAGTATTGAATTTATTAAACAAGTTGACAAAATATTATGAGATGCTCTCATTATGTCAATGCGTTTGATAAATTCAATAATAAATGAGCACGAATGTAAGATACGTTTATTACATAACTCAGAAAAATAGTACAATTTTACCATTTATTTAATATAGCCCTATCATGTCTATAAGGAACGGAAAAAAAGTCTGGCATATTTGTTTCCGTAATTCGTCGTATGGCGTATACCGCCCTGTCCAACGTGTAAGTTACATAAACGGCAACTAAGCCGCATTTACGGTGATTACTACCCACGATAAACCGAACAATGAGGTAAGAAAACCCCTTTATTTTCGTATTACTATTTCGTTTTTAAATTAAATGTTCATTCCGTCACTTTTCTTGAATGTTTGAGGAAACGGTAATGTTCCCTTTCAAAAGTACATGCTCGCTTGAAATTTAAATATAATGCCGCTCGTATCGGTTATATCTTTAATTTAAAAACGAAATAATAATACGAAAATAAAGGGGTTTCCCACCATACTGCCCAACCATGTGCACAAAAATAGAAGGAAGTACCGGTTAATCGTGTGTAATTATCACCGTAAATGCGGCGTAGCTACCGTTTATGTAACGTAAAAGTAAAAATGTATGATGTTACACAATATTATATATGTATGAGGTCACACTATATCATATATGTATGAGGTCACACTATATCATATATGTATGAGATCATACTATATCATATATGTATGAGGTCACACTATATTATATATGTATGAGGTCACACTATATCATATATGTATGAGGTCACACAATATTATATATGTATGAGGTGGTCACACTATATCATATATGTATGAGATCATACTATATCATATATATATGAGGTCACACAATATTATATATGTATGAGGTCACACTATATCATATATGAATGAGGTCATACACTATATCATATATGTATGAGGTCACACTATATCATATATGAATGAGGTCACTATATCATATATGTATGAGATCACACTATATCATATATGTATGAGGTCACACTATATCATATATGTATGAGGTCACACTATATCATATATGTATGAGGTCACACTATATCATATATGTATGAGATCACACTATATCATATATGTAAGAGATCACACTATATTATATATGTATGAGATCACACTATATTATATATGTATGAGATCACACTATATTATATATGTATGAGGTCACACTATATCATATATGAATGAGGTCAAACTATATCATATATGTATGAGGTCACTATATCATATATGAATGTGGTCACACACTATATCATATATGTATGAGGTCACACTATATCATATATGAATGAGGTCACACACTATATCATATATGTATGAGGTCACACTATATCATATATGTATGAGGTCACACTATATCATATATGTATGAGGTCACACTATATCATATATGTATGAGATCACACTATATCATACATGTATGAGATCATACTATTTCATATATGTATGAGGTCACACTATATCATATATGAATGAGGTCACACACTATATCATATATGTATGAGATCATACTATATTATATATGTATGAGGTCACACTATATCATATATGTATGAGGTCACACTATATTATATATGTATGAGATCACACTATATCATATATGTATGAGATCACACGTAATCATATATGTATGAGGTCAC
The DNA here is from genome assembly GCA_029582155.1 of Panopea generosa. Taxonomy (NCBI): domain Eukaryota; kingdom Metazoa; phylum Mollusca; class Bivalvia; order Adapedonta; family Hiatellidae; genus Panopea; species Panopea generosa. The sequence continues at coordinate 27,556,134 of CM055908.1, read as the reverse complement.
ACTTTATCATATATGAATGAGGTCACACACTATATCATATATGTATGATATCATACTATATTATATATGTATGAGGTCACACTATATCATATATGTATGAGGTCAAACTATATCATATATGTATGAGATCACACTATATCATATATGTATGAGGTCACACAATATTATATATGTATAAAATCACATTATATCATATATGTATGAGGTCACACTATATTATATGTATGAGGTCACACAATATTATATATGTATGAGGTCACACTATATTATATATGTATGAGGTCACACTATATCATATATGTATGAGGTCACTATATTATATATGTATGAGGTCACACTATATCATATATGTATGAGGTCACACTATAATATATATTTATAAGGACGCACTATATCATATATGTATAAGGTCACACACTATATCATATGTGTATGAGGTCACACTATATCATATATGTATGAAGTCACACTATATCATAAATGTATGAGGTCACACTATATTATATATATATAAGGTCACACTATATCATATATGTATGAGGTCACTATATTATATATGTATGAGGTCACACTATATCATATATGTATGAGGTCACACTATATTATATATGTATAAAATCACATGATATCATATATGTATGAGGTCACACTATATTATATATGTATGAGGTCACACAATATTATATATGTATGAGGTCACACTATATTATATATGTATGAGGTCACACTATATCATATATGTATGAAGTCACACTATATCATTTATATATGAGGTCACACTATATCATAAATGTATGAGGTCACTATATTATATATGTATGAGGTCACACTATATCATATATGTATGAGGTCACTATATCATATATGTATGAGGTCACACTATATCATATATGTATGAGGTCACTATATCATATATGTATTAGGTCACACTATATCATATATATATATATATGAGGTCACACTATATCATATATGTATGAGGTTACACTTTATCATTTATGTATGAGGTCACTATATTATATATGTATGAGGTCACACTATATCATATATGTACGAGGTCACACTATATCATATATATATGACGTCACACTATATCATATATGTATGAGGTCACACTTTATCATTTATGTATGAGGTCACACTATATCATGTATGTATGAGGTCACACTATATCATATATGTATGAGGTCACACTTCATCATATATGTATGAGGTCACACTATATCATATATGTATGAGGTCACACTTTATCATATATGTATGAGGTCACACTTTATCATATATGTATGAGGTCACACTTTATCATATATGTATGAGGTCACAATATTATATATGTATGTGGTCACACTATATTATATATGTATGAGGTCACAACATATCATATATGTATGAGGTCACAACATATCATATATGTATGAAGTCACACTATATCATATATGTATGAGGTCACACTATATCATATATGTATGAGGTCACACTATATCATATATGTATGAGGTCACTATATTATATATGTATGAGGTCACACTATATCATATATGAATGAGGTCACACGTAATCATATATGTATGAGGTAACACTATATCATATATGTATAAGGTCACACACTATATCATATATGTATGAGGTCACATGTTATCATATATGTATGAGGTCACTATATTATATATGTATGAGGTCACACTATATCATATATGAATGAGGTCACACGTAATCATATATGTATGAGGTCACACACTATATCATATATGTATGAGGTCACACACTATATCATATATGTATGAGGTCACACTATATCATATATGTATGAGGTCACACTATATTATATATGTATGAGGTCACACTATATCATATATGTATGAGGTAACACTATATTATATGTATGAGGTCACACACTATATCATATATGTATGAGGTCACATACTATATCATATATGTATGAGGTCACACTATACCATATATGTATGAGGTCACTATATTATATATGTATGATGTCACACTATATCATATATGTATGAGGTCACACTATATTATATATGTATAAAATCACATGATATCATATATGTATGAGGTCACACTATATTATATATGTATGAGGTCACACAATATTATATATGTATGAGGTCACACTATATCATATATGTATGAGGTCACACTATATCATATATGTATGAAGTCACACTATATCATTTATATATGAGGTCACACTATATTATATATGTATGAGGTCACACTATATCATATATGTATGAGGTCACTATATCATATATGTATGAGGTCACACTATATCATATATGTATGAGGTCACTATATCATATATGTATTAGGTCACACTATATCATATATATATATATATGAGGTCACACTATATCATATATGTATGAGGTTACACTTTATCATTTATGTATGAGGTCACTATATTATATATGTATGAGGTCACACTATATCATATATGTACGAGGTCACACTATATCATATATATATGACGTCACACTATATCATATATGTATGAGGTCACACTTTATCATTTATGTATGAGGTCACACTATATCATGTATGTATGAGGTCACACTATATCATGTATGTATGAGGTCACACTTCATCATATATGTATGAGGTCACACTATATCATATATGTATGAGGTCACACTTTATCATATATGTATGAGGTCACACTTTATCATATATGTATGAGGTCACACTTTATCATATATGTATGAGGTCACAATATTATATATGTATGTGGTCACACTATATCATATATGTATGAGGTCACAACATATCATATATGTATGAGGTCACAACATATCATATATGTATGAAGTCACACTATATCATATATGTATGAGGTCACACTATATCATATATGTATGAGGTCACACTATATCATATATGTATGAGGTCACTATATTATATATGTATGAGGTCACACTATATCATATATGAATGAGGTCACACTAATCATATATGTATGAGGTCACACACTATATCATATATGTATGAGGTCACACTATATCATATATGTATGAGGTCACACTATATCATATATGTATGAGGTCACACTATATCATATATGTATGAGATCACACTATATTATATATGTATGAGGTAACACTATATTATATGTATGAGGTCACACACTATATCATGTATGTATGAGGTCACACTATATCATATATGTATGAGGTCACACTATATCATATATGTATGAGGTCACTATATTATATATATATGATGTCACACTATATCATATATGTATGAGGTCACACTATATCATATATGTATGAGGTAACACTATATCATATATGTATAAGGTCACACACTATATCATATATGTATGAGGTCACATGTTATCATATATGTATGAGGTCACTATATTATATATGTATGAGGTCACACTATATCATATATGAATGAGGTCACACATAATCATATATGTATGAGGTCACACACTATATCATATATGTATGAGGTCACACACTATATCATATATGTATGAGGTCACACTATATCATATATGTATGAGGTCACACTATATTATATATGTATGAGGTCACACTATATCATATATGTATGAGATCACACTATATTATATATGTATGAGGTAACACTATATTATATGTATGAGGTCACACACTATATCATATATGTATGAGGTCACATACTATATCATATATGTATGAGGTCACACTATACCATATATGTATGAGGTCACTATATTATATATGTATGATGTCACACTATATCATATATGTATGAGGTCACACTATATCATATATGTATGAGGTAACACTATATTATATGTACGAGGTCACACTATAGCATATATGTATGAGGTCACATGTTATCATATATGTATGAGGTCACTATATTATATATGTATGAAGTCACACTATATCATACATGAATGAGGTCACACGTTATCATATATGTATGAGGTCACACACTATATCATATATGTATGAGGTCACACACTATATCATATATGTATGAGGTCACACTATATCATATATGTATGAGGTCACACTATATCATATATGTATGAGGTCACACTATATTATATATGTATGAGATCACACTATATCATATATGTATGAGATCACACTATATTATATATGTATGAGGTAACACTATATTATATGTGTGAGGTCACACACTATATCATATATGTATGAGGTCACACTATATCATATATGTATGAGGTCACTATATTATATATGTATGATGTCACACTATATCATATATGTATGAGGTCACACTATATCATATATGTATGAGGTAACACTATATTATATGTACGAGGTCACACTATATCATATATGTATGAGGTCACACTATATTATATATGTATGTGGTCACGCTATATTTTATATGTATGAGGTCACTATATTATATATGTATGAGGTCACACTATATCATATATATATGAAGGCACACTATATTTTCTATGTATGAGGCAAATTGGTATGAATATAAAATGTCGAAACTCTGCACATCTAAGGGTGTCAAGATCCTAGGTTTATTCTGCATTTGACAGATGTAATTTTTTTTTCAATTTGTGTGTTTATTTGTTGTTGTTTTTTTACATAGAAGTTTAGTCTGGAATAGTCCTTCTTGTTTAACGTCTTAAAACTTTTATGTGATGTTACATATGTAAAATGTTTATATTTATGTACCATATTTCAAAGGTATCATGAATTACTTCAATGTATTTAATCTATTAGGCCTATAATAATACCTTCATGCAAGCGCAGATGTGAAAATATTGCTTATGTTAACATTAATCAATTCAAACTGATATGTATTGCACCAGACAGTAAGCCACATATTTACAAGTTGCACAGATCCTACCAAAATTGCAAGCATATGCCACATATGATGATCATATGAGATCAATAATGTCACACGCATCATCTTTTATATGTGAATTAAATGTGGTTTTAAATTCCTGTGTTACCAAAATAAATTTGCCGTTATGTTGTTCTAAAAATGATTAATTTAAAAAATGCCTCCTTTGTTCCAGAAAATTTATCTGATTATTATTGACATACTTTCTCCTAAGCAACGTAATAGCAATCCGCTTTTTTTCAATTTTGTAATACATGTACCGGAAGTGATACCCGAACAGAATTTTCAATCTTATTTAAAATATACAATATTTATTGGGGCTACAGCTTGTGTTCTTGATAAATTTGACAAATCTTCAATGACTTTTTCGTTTTACGTTGTCAGCTTGTATGGACTAAAAATGCCAGCAATACCAAGTAGGTTACTTAACATAGCATTCATCGTGTTAATCTCTCCCAGAATTCCCTTTTCTGCCAGTCACCTTTATCCAAACATTAGAACATTATGGTATGTGTCACTATATGCATAGTATGAAGAAGGCTTAAAAGCAAATGATTGGACTATAAGAATACACCATGAGTGTCCATATGAGACAGAAATATCTTACACAAGTTGGAGGTTAGCACAGAAAATTCTGTCCCTTGGTATAAATGTTTTTATGGGGAACTAGGCAGAGCCTCATTACCACCAAAATCGCTTATCTATCGGGACAGAATTGAGCGATAACTGTTTTTGGCAGAAAGCAGAACTTTTGCTTCGTTTTCATATCAAGAGATCTGTTTTAAGGTTTGTATAATTGTGGAATAAAAATTAAAATGTACACAACATAATGAATATTCAATGATTTAATAAAATAATAAAATAGCATAAAAACTTCATCAAAATTAATAACAACATAATTTTACATGTTAAGCAAACATCGAGTCTCCTTCACTACAAAAGTACAAACAACCGGACTTTTGTGTATTCATGACCAACGCTGTATATAGAAAAGAACAGAAAACTTGCATCTTCTGTCTCAATGGCAATAATAATAACACGAGAATGATCAATCAATTAGCAAGCTAGTCATTCAAAATTCATAGACAAATGATTTCTTGTAGATAAAACATAAGTTGTACGTTACACTTACTGATTTATCATGTTTTGATCTTCGATTAAAATCATTGTAGTTCATAATTGAATAACTAAAATAAATTTGTTGTTGTTTTAGTTAAGTGACAGTAAACATATTTTGTAATTAAAAGTATTTCAATAAATTTTGAACAGAAACTGCAGAGAGCCTGGAAAGGGTCCAACTTTGTTGGTTATTTACTTCTGCATTGTAATAAATTTCTATTCTCGAGTTGAACTGAAACAAAGATAATTGAACTCCAAGCAAACTTTTGATACATGAAGTACATATGAATTTTTCACAAATGAAAACAAAGCAGTTACACTATTTTATTCAAAAGGAATACTCAGTAATTTCCCCCCCCATTCTTATATTTCATCTTAGATATCAAAACAATCTGTATTTTCTTCAAGACCAACAAACCATGTGTATCATTTCTACAAAGTTTGATGAAGATCCAACAAATTACTTGAAAGACTAATCGCCCCAAACCGAAGTTTATGAACGGATTCTGGTAGCTGATCAGAGGAGCTACCAGACTAATATGTTAATCACTAAATCATAGTTGATTAGTAACATCAGCCCTGCACCAATTCAAGCTAGGTGACAAACAACAAACACCAGTTAATATCATCAAGAGTGTAAAACTACATTTGCCAGCTCACACTAGTGAGTTGAAGTCGCAATCAAATGTGTAAGAATTTGTATATCTAGTCTAGCAAGGAAGAATAGGTTGCCACTGCATAATTACTCCAAAATCTGAAGAAATGTTGTAAACTCAAAGTTGTCTGATCACAAACCAGTCACTGAATCACTAGACGATTTATACATGTAAATCATGATCAATAAGTGCATGTTGCTACAAAATGGATAAAACTGTACCCTAAACTGAGATGAACAGTGGAGTGCATGGTCCAGTGGTAGAGCATTAAACAGATGATCGGAGGGTCGTGGGTTCGATCCTCCCCCATGGCTACGTGTGGTGTCCTCCAGCAAGACACTTTTTCCGCAAATGCTTAGTACCGATTCTACCCAGGAAGACGTCAAGCATGATTTGTATAAGTTGCAATAACTTCGTTTTGCAATCAAAGTAAAATAAATATTTTAAAACTAAACCTAGATGAAATATAAAAGAATAAAACATGGAATGATATTAAGTAGCACTTCTTGTTCTACTGCCGCTACGGCAGCTTTTAATATATGGAACTTACTTATTTTAAACATGTAGACATATTGAATTTCCTATACACGTAAGGTTTTGTAAATTCCTTAAATCGTGATTACATAAAAATTTATCACAATATATAAAATGCATTAAAAGCCGACTGTATTAACATAAGCAAGTCATACAATACAAAACTTAACATTTAATTTTTGAAAGGACTAGTGTCTTAGATGTGTCCATTTTTTTTCCTGGTTATACACATATGGGTACCACTGAGGACCAGCTGTGTGTGAGATAAATCTTATAATGAATGTTGTTAGAATCATGTTCTTGTTTAAGATATGTTTCTGGGGACCAGCTGTTTGTGAGATAGGCTATGTTGTCAGAATCACAACCTTGTTTAAGATAATGTATTACTGGGAAGTAGCTCCGAGTGAGATAAATGTTGTTACAGGAGTGACTGTTACTAAAATTGAGATATTGTCATAGTTATGTTACAGGGGACCAGCTATGTTTGAGATATAATATTACTAGGGTGAATGTTGTTTGAATTGCTATCTTGTTATGGTTATGTTACTGGGCACCAGCGAGATATATGTTACTGGTTGTTGTTAGAAGCAGTGTTTTCTCCAGCTCCAATTTTTTGGGGGTTATTGATGGACCCACTGACTAAAAGTTTGGGGGTCATTTTCAAAATCTGGGGGGATCAGTTGATTAGTTTTAAACTTAAATCAACTTGAATAAATGGAGGTAAAAAAATACATATTTTACTAAAACAGTTTTACTACCTGTTTCACACAAATTTCAAAATCAAAACAAATTGCAACAACTAGAAACTAGTTGTCTTTTCCTTCCTAACGGCAGTTTTTTATGATCATGACCTTTTCAAATGTAATGGCCCCAGCTCCATTGGCCATAACAAGTTGGTTTCAGAGTTATTTTTACAATGATAGCTAAAACCAACTTGCCAAAACAAATATGCGTAATTAGAATTCTGTATTTTGAAGATTGCGTCATAGTGGACGCACTGAACAAATCTGATTGCGTCAAATGAGATTTAATTGCGTCAAAAACGCAAGAAACGCGCTCTGGAGAAAACACTATAAAAGCATGTTCTTGTTATGGTTTTGTTACAGGGGACCAGCTATGTGTGAAATATGATATTACTAGAGTGAATGTTATTAAAATCATAACCTTGTTATAGTTATGTTACTGGGCACCAGCTGTGTGGGAGATATGTTACTGGTTGTTGTTAGAATCACAACCTTGTTATGGTTATGTTACTGGGCACCAGCTGTGTGCGAGATATATGTTACTGGTTGTTGTTAGAATCACAACCTTGATATGGTTATGTTACTGGGCACCAGCTGTGTGCGAGATATGTTACTGGTTGTTGTTAGAATCACAACCTTGTTATGGTTATGTTACTGGGCACCAGCTGTGTGTGAGATATGTTACTTGTTGTTGTTAGAATCACAACCTTGTTATGGTTATGTTACTGGGCACCAGCTGTGTGCGAGATATATGTTACTGGTTGATGATAGAATCACAACCTTGTTATGGTTATGTTACTGGGCACCAGCTGTGAGCGAGATATATGTTACTGGTTGATGATAGAATCACAACCTTGTTATGGTTATGTTACTGGGCACCAGCTGTGTGCAAGAGATATGTTACTGGTTGTTGTTAGAATCACAACCTTGTTATGGTTATGTTACTGGGCACCAGCTGTGTGCGAGATATGTTACTGGTTGTTGTTAGAATCACAACCTTGTTATGGTTATGTTACTGGGCACCAGCTGTGTGCGAGATATATGTTACTGGTTAATGATAGAATCATAACCTTGTTATGGTTATGTTACTGGGCACCAGCTGTGTGCGAGATATGTTACTGGTTGTTGTTAGAATCACAACCTTGTTATGGTTATGTTACTGGGCACCAGCTGTGTGCGAGATATGTTACTGGTTGTTGTTAGAATCACAACCTTGTTATGGTTATGTTACTGGGCACCAGCTGTGTGCGAGATATATGTTACTGGTTGTTGTTAGAATCACAACCTTGTTATGGTTATGTTACTGGGCACCAGCTGTGTGCAAGATATATGTTACTGGTTGTTGTTAGAATCACAACCTTGTTATGGTTATGTTACTGGGCACCAGCTGTGTGCGAGATATGTTACTGGTTGTTGTTAGAATCACAACCTTGTTATGGTTATGTTACTGGGCACCAGCTGTGTGCGAGATATGTTACTGGTTGTTGTTAGAATCACAACCTTGTTATGGTTATGTTACAGGGGACCAGCTATGTGTGAAATATGATATTACTAGAGTGAATGTTGTAAAGTGTTGCTATCTCGTTATGGTTATGTAACTGGGTACCAGCTGTGTGCGAGATATATGTTGTTGCTGAACATTGTTAGAATGGCAATCATAGTATATATAGCTATGACATATGCGCGGTACCCCACAGCACGAGATAAAATTTCATTTTTATGTTGCTGGAAACCAACTAGATGAGATAACTTATTTACTGACTGTTGTTGTTAGAATCATGATCCTTAAACCAGAGAAGTGCTATATTTACATTAAAGACACACACACAGCAATTTCATACCTCTTAAATGACATGTAAATTTTACTAAAAATATGTATGACTTAAAATGTTTACAATAATTTTGAAAATATTCAAAACTAAAGCAATTTTTAATGAAATATCGTGACTTTGATCAAGGTAGTTTCAATCACTTCAGTGTAAGTAACTATAATTTACAAAACAAAATGTCACAGTCTTGATTACAGAACTTCAACATTTGTTTAGTATAAGGCCTTGTTTGTAAAAAGTTATCGTGACTAATGATCCGATTGTTCCCAATTTGTCCTTTTCAAAATAATTGCACACACAAAGCTGAAATCACCCAAAGCCCTTTAATATCAGATTTATGTTACTTTCCACATATCACATCCGCAGGTATCACAATCAGAATCTGCTATAAAGTTTCTGTTACAATATCAGGAAGAACATTTAGAAAAGCATCTGCTCCTCCAGGATAACTCATCTTGTAGGCTCACTGTGTCCGTAGCATTTTGTTCTGTAACACAAAATAGCAGGAAAAAATTACACCCATCATCAAAGTTGATGCAATGTACTACAGTCAAACCTGTCTTAAGCAGCCAGTTAAGGGAAAGAGCAAGGTGGCCTTTTAAGACATGTTGTTGCTTAATACAGCTTAATATACTCTGAAAGCATAGAAATAGGAAATAGAAAACATGGTTGCTTAAGACAGGTGGCTGCTTAATAGAGGTGACCACTTACACAGGTTTTACTGTATATTCAAGTTGTGCTTACACATTTGACTATTTCTGTTTACATTTGACTTTATTCGACAATAATCAAGGATTATAACTGACTCAGCTTGGCTTGAACCCGTAACCGCAGTAGTGGGAGGTCAGTGATTTAGAGACAGTATCATAGGACTCAATTGAAAATAATGCTACAGAAAATTAAAATAAAAATTAAATTGAAAGTTTTCTTTATGTTCTTTTTCATTCCCCAGATTGCAAATATGGTTAAAAAAAATCAGATCTTAGATAAAGATCTATCCATTGTTTTGCTAGATATTCATGTCTTTTATAAGTTATTATTAACTTATTATATATCTCAACTTCAGGTTATGCAAATATTTAAATTTATATATAGAAGTTCTCATATACATGTTTCTAAGCTGGGTCTGATTAGCTCAGTCGTTATCACGTCTGACTATCAATCCAGGGTCGTGAGTTTGAATCCCCGCCTGGCCACAATCTCAGTGATGGTTGATATACGATGCTGTGTCTCATTATCATTCGTCTCTCACTGCTGGTTCAAGTGAGAAAGTTATCAGTTACTTGCTGAGATAGGGTGTGCTCTAGTTCTGGTTAACCTTTCAGGATGCCAGGAAACAGTGATTAGGTTAAATGATCATCTGTTAGCTCTCGATGACATAAAAATGACACTCAATATTCAATCAATCAATCTATCAATCAATCATATATCTAAAAGTTATTATGTGTCTTAGAAAGATGTTGATAATGTACAAGTAATAAGTTATCATATATATATCAATGTAATGTTTGTGTTATCATATATCTGAAAAAAATATATAGATAATAAGTTCTTATATATCTTGATTACACATAAGTTAAATGTTATTATATATCTAAGTAATGTATAAGTTAAATGTTATTAAATATCTAAGTAATGTATAAGTTATAATATATTGTATATCTAAGTTATGTATAAGTTATAATATATATATATATATATATTAGTATTGTATAAGTTATAATATATTATATATCTTAGTAATGTATAAGTTATAATATATTTTATATCTGATGAATGTATAAGTTATAATGTTTTATATATTTGAGGAATGGGAAAGTTATGATGCATTTAATGAACTTGTATAGTTTAACTTCATGTGTTTTAAAAGTTTTATATTCAGTTAAATAACACTATTGTATATTTGATACCTCCAGTTCAGGAGAGTTACACGACTTTCAACTATGGACCGGTTAAATAGGTGGTAATTGATATCCACTTACATTTGAACATAATAATTATGATAAATTGCAACAACTTAATGCAACCAAGTAGATCTGTGTATATCGCTTGGAAAGATCCCTAAAATGAACGACAACCCACAGTGACAAGCTTCTCTCCCCTTGTATTAATTTCTTTTAAAATTTTGTTAATGTTTAAAAATCGTGAACACTATGTAAATTAATAAGTCTATAAATTTTGAAAAAATGTTATTCATAATATATATGAGAAATGTATATTTATATAAAATTAGTTCTTACATAACGAAGCAATATTTAAGTTCTAATTTTTTATAATATTTGAGGAATGTTGTTGTTGTATGGTGTTTACAGTGTAGCTTTCAAATTTTTTTCAGTCATACCGTGACAGTGTCTACTTGAGACAGTATTCTTGAGTGTCATGCTGCTGATACATTGTATGATACCCCACCCAGTCACATTATACTGAAATCAGCCCAACCAGACCTAGAGCTATCCTCTAAATACTGAGCGCCAAGTGAGGAAACTTCTAGTACCATCTTTCAAGTCTTTGATATGACCAGGCCAGGGATGGAACCCAAGGCCTTCAACATGAGAAGGGGATGTTCTATCAATAGAACACTGCTGCGATACTGTGTAAAAGTTATAATCTTGATCATTTATAAGTTATATAAAAGTCTTTGATGTCTGTTAAAGTGAGGTACCTGTTTTATATGTCTGCATATAAATGTATCAGTTATACTTTCTCATAAATTTAAATATTATAAAACTATTATATAATAAATATCTAATCAATGTCTGAGTTATTACATATCTAAATATAAATAAAAGTAGCTAGTTATTATATATCTTAGTGATGTAAAAATCACAAATATGTAATAAAACATGAAAATACACTGCATTATGCAGATATTATGTTAGACATACGTCTATGATCTTCTGCTTCTTGATCCTGTCTCTCTATAATATCACCTGCTATTTTCTTAAACAACACATCTGAAATGAAGACATAATGTCTATTTTTATCAAAAATGATAGTCTTGCCAAGAAAGTAAAAAGCAAAAATACTGCTTATGGAAAAAAGCAATGTCACATAAGGACCATGACCTTATTGCACTCTCCTGACATTATCTGACTGTTTTTTATTGCCAGACTGGTCATTGTCAATTATTTTTAGTAAATTTCCTCAAAAGAAGTGATTTATTTTGATACAATCAAATTCCCAATAAAACATCTTCAGGATATTTCAATGGCAAACCACATTAATTTATTGAACACAGCATTTGATTTATTTTTAGTTACAGTGAGCTTGACCTGGAAGGCAATGACCCCAAAAGCAATTTTAGACTTAGACTTAATTTAGATATATATATGTTAAATATCATTAGTGTATCTAAAAGGGAACTAAAATTAAGCAGAAACCATTTTTGTTTCTTTTATACTATGTAGTAGTGACCTTGACATTGAGCTAATGACCTCATACACAATTTCGTATCAGTAATTTATCAATGCGATGGCATCAAGATATATATCAGTTATTGTGCGAATCATTTTCAGCAAAGGGACACAATTCAGTAAAATTAATTACCTTTAATGGAAAACAGAGTTATTTCCCTTCCACTATAATTTCCATATTTTTCAGCTTTGGACTCCAGACTATACAATCTTGTTTTTTTTTCAGCTGAGGTACAAACCCAAATTTTCTTCAGTATAGTTTATATAATTATAGCAATTAGTTTTAATATGAATAGAACACTGCAGTAATTGTACAAGAATCCCAATAGAACCAGCAGTTTTCTGAAAGTAACTGGCAAATTTCTTTTATCCTATGATATCACCATAATAAAGAGGTGATGGAATATATTTAAGTTCATTTGGCAGGTAGCGAACTTGGATTTTTACCATTCAAAATAGTTATTAGTCAAATTATTAATATGTTATGATTGAAACCTACACAGGGTGTTTTTTTTGGTCAGGTCAAAAACGATTAATAGTACTAAGAGTAGTGCCTTTCCCTGCAACGTTTATTTGGTTTGGCATGAAAAATGCAACAATAGCTCGGCAGAACCTCTCATCTGTTACGTTTTCTTATTCTCACATGATAAACATTGCAGGGAAAGGCTCTCTCTATTTACCGCGATAGTATCTTAGACATTAGACCTCAGAAGGCACTTGTGTTATAGTTATATAAAAAATTTAGCAATTTTGCTACTTTAACCATTTACTTCATAGATACGCGTTTTCCCGCACCAATCACAGAAGGCCTTTGAAAACAGTGCAGGAAGAGTTCAGATTGCTCGTAACGAGCAATCTGAACACTTCCTGCACTGTTTTCCGCTCTGTCAGTTAATATAAACATAATTCACCCATTGCTGATACGTGGTGAATTAATGCTTTCAATATTAGAGGTGTCCAAAGGCGTCTATATGAAGTAAAGGGTTAAACAGAAATATATAAAATATCTTTTATAGTACTGACCTATATTTTCTCCTGTTTGACTTGAAGTTTCATACAACTCTGATTGAAAATCTGTAAGATAACACAACTCATATCAAATGTTTTGTTTTATTTATTTTTCAATGTTTTGTTTAACACCAATTCAACACATGACAGGTTATATATGGCATATACAGTGCCAGGCTTCCCCACAGGCCATTTAAGCACAGGGGCACCCCAGCGCTTGACTGTCAGAAATGGTATTACCGTAGCACTTGATTTCTTTAACAAAATTTGACAAAAACTTACTTTCCCCTAAATCATTATGTTTTTTTGCATATCTTTTCTCATTTTAATACTAAATATGATGACTTTAGCTGATTAATACAAGTTTTACTAGTGAAATATATTTCAATGAGTGCCTTACACAGCGCTTGAAAATGTGCTGAAGATGTTTACACGCTGTTACCCCAGTGCTTGAATTCCTTCCTGTGGAGAACCCTGAGTGCTATTGGTAAAGGAAGACCTCAGAATAAATCTGGGCAGAACTACATTTGTACAACCTTAAGTAACTGGCGAACTAATCCACAGAACGTTTTTGGACCAAGCTGATAAAATGTTAGTTAAAAATGAGTTTTATTAAAAGACAGAAACTTAAAATGCCATTTTTACAAATCTTTGTAAGAGTTTCATGCAATATACGTTATATTAAATAGAAAACAACAGCAAAAAACATCCAAGTGTGCCATTTTGAAACATTTACATTTATATACTTTATAACAATAACTGCTAAAATTAAATAACATACAAAGAGTAACATTTATTTAATAGATCACTTACTTTGCACAAAAATAAATTCATATCTCATGAATAACAAGAGTTGTCAGAAGAACAACAAAGCTCGCCTCTGGGTGTCTAAGTCCAAAAAGGGCCATAACTGTGCCAAAATGCAATCCAGAGTTATGGTTCTTGTCTGTGTGTGTTCCATTGATGATGGTGAACACACATGCAAAGTTTCATTCACATCCAATGAGTGGTTGCATAGATATCTTAAACTTAAAGGCAAAAGTTTAACCTGGGTGTCTGCAGACGACGCCGACGCTGGGTTCATGACAATAGCTCTCCTTGGACTTTGTCCCGGCGAGCTAAAAATCATTCCATGAATGACAGATGTAGTAGTTTATGTATGCTGCTAGGTTTCAGCAATAACAAACATTTTTAACTTAATAGACAAAATGAAAGCTGTTTTGTTTTTTGTATTCTATTAGTGTTTTTTTTTAACACATGACAAGAGTTTTCCATGACTGTGTTGGCTAAGGTGCTGTCGTCTAATGACCACTTACTTCTCACCACTGAGGCTATGGGTATGAGCCCAGCTCAATTAAAATCCTTATGTGAGAAAGTTTGCCAGTTACTTGCATAAGGACGGTGGTTCTACTCAGATTCATTCTGAGGTCTTCCTCCACCAATAAAACTGGATATGCCATTAAGACTTAATTATATATAGTCAGAGAAACATTTAAATTTATTTATTCTTTGATTTCTATGGAAATTCTTAATAGACAAATTGTGAATTTGTAGGAAAATGATGCCAGTGTCTATGCTACCTGTTAAAAGAAATCAGCAATGTGGCTCACTCAGTAGACAGAGCATTCCCCCCCTCCCCCTGTTAGCTAAAGGTCCCGGGTTGAGTCGCGGACAGGCTGTCTATTTTTCTCATCATGTTACATACTCAACAATAAGATGTTTAGAAACATACCAGCAGCTAACGGTTCTGCCGCGCTCTTATTAACCTCCCTCTTATTTGGGTCATCATCCACTATATCCTTCTTTGTACCACACAAATATATTTTACATGACTGGAAAAAAAGAAATAGTACATTATATACAGTTTTATAATTATAATGGAATTAAAAATCTAAGTGAATCTTACCATAAACATTGAATTAAGACAAGAAATATATGCCCTCCACTATTTTTTTAAATGTTTTACCAAAATTTAAGTTGAAAAGAGGCCATAACTCCTGTAAAATTTGACAAATTTAACCAACATCGAATTTGGCCTGTATTTTATAATTATACATTATATCATAGAAGTAATGGACAGGAAAGCAAATATTCACTATTCTTTGAATGGCAGAGGCTTTAAAACAGGTAAAAGAAAATACCATCTATGTATATAATTTTTTTTTTTTCGAATGGGGTTTAATGCCATTTTCAACACATTTCAGGTTGTATATGGCATATTCAGTTCACATAAAGTTTTTGGAGCAAGCAGGATTCGAACCTATGACCTTAATGATGAGAGGTAAAGGATCTTGAGATGGCGCCTTAGGCCACTTGGCCACGGAGGACCCTTCTATGTAAATAAACATTAAACATTTATTAACAAGGCAGTGGTGCAGAATCCACTTGTAAGCTTCAGCTGAAGTCCCAATCGGGCGAGTAAGAATTTACAAATATTAGTGCAACTACATTTTCGCTGCATAATTATTCCAAAATGAGAAAAACATATTGCAAAATCAAAGCCACTCAATTGCAAATTCAACAAACAATAGCTGAATCACGAGACAACAAACAATAGCTGAATCAAGAGACAACAAATAATAGCCGAATCACGAGACATTTAATTAATCATGATCTACCAAACATAAATTTTGTAGTTCGACAATGATAAATTCACCAATCACGAATACAGGTGTTTTTGAAGATATAATGTTTATACTGAGACCGCATTTTTTCTCCCCAAAGTATCAAATTTGATCAACATAATGTCAAAAGAAACCATTAGACAATGATTGAGCGCTAAAGACATGGGTGATGTGACAATTTACTAAGGGCTAGTATGTTTTATTGGCCACAAGTCTATCAGAATGAAGTCTTTAAATAAAATATGCACCACGACAAGGTGTCATCATCTGAACTTTATTTTTGTCACATTCACATCTTACATGAGTGGTTATTCATTATTGAATTAAATAAATGGGATTCTTCTTAATGGCATAACTCAGACAAATGCTACATTTATCAATTATTTCTAGATCATTAATTTAGGATTGGAAACTCAATTCTATGTTTTCATCATGATGAAAACATTAGATTACTTAAATGTCTGTAAAACTCAAAGGGCTTCTCAGTAACAATAAACTAGACAAATGACAAAACATTACCTGATGAAAACTCAAAACTATACTTCCAATACTTAAGTTTTCATTTTATTTTCAAACTATTTGAAATATGGTATAAGAATAAAATGTTACTTTATTTATTTTTTTTTTTTAAACCAATTTACTGTTATTGTTGGAACAGTAAATTTGCGAAGATGTTGAATAAGCAAACACAATCTTATGGCAGCTTGTGATAAACTTCACAGGAAACTCTTGACGCGACGCCTCACAAGCAAAACAATACCGACACACTAACATCATTTTTATTGAGAATCAAATAGAGTAGATCAATAGACTGGTACATGTACTTTATTTATACTGACTGCAGTAATAATGAAGAAACTGGTAGAGATGCAGTGAACCCTGCAAGATGATCCTGGAGAAGCAGACTACTGATAGTGTAACAGAAACTGTGACGTAGATTTTGATATATGCGAATGTGATATGTGGGAAAAAACGTAAGCAAAACTTATATGTAGTATTGACTTTGATAGGTCACAGTATCCGTGATGATCGATATACAACATTGAGTTTTATTATCATTCGTCTTCCATCGCTGATTCAAGTGGGAAAGTTATCATTACTTTCGGAGATAGACGTGCTTGAGTACTAGTTAACCTTCCAGGATCCCAGGAGAAAGAGCGGTTAAGTTAACAGATCATCTGTTAGACCCCGATGGCATAAAATGATGCTCAATCACTAAACTTTGATAATGGTGTGAATTTTTCCTGCTTTTTTTGTGATTCATCTTGGAGAAGCAGGCTGCTGCAGATTCTGATTGTCATACTTGCGAATGAAGTCATTTTTTAACTGTATACAAAACTATGCACATAATTTATATTTAATTTTGAATGTTAATATATGTATATTATTTGTGAATTGAATGTTTACAACAAATTTGTGTAAAAAAACTTTTTTAAAAAATTTGAATCCACAAATATTTACCGGTTCAGTTGCTTTTAATTCACCTGCCCAGAAACGGACACGATCCAGACTTGACCGATCAGTAATGTCGTAGCACAATATACATGCTTTGGATCCACGGTAGTACATACGTGTCATGGATTCGTAACGCTCGTGACCGGCTGTGTCCTTCAATAGATATTTATAACATACATTGACTTATATCAAAGTCATCATGATCACCTGATTGGAAAATAGATTCAGTACAAGTATAGAATGGGGTTTAATACATTTCAGTTTACATATGGCATACTAGTCTCCAGTTTTATAGGTGGAGAAAGATCTCAGACTGAATCTGAGTAGAACCACTGTGCAAGTAACTAACAAACTTTTTCACATAAAGGTTTTGGAGCAATCAAGCCTCAAACCTACAACGTGAGAAGTGATATTGAAACGGCGTGTAAGACCCCTCTGCCATAGAGGACCCAGTATGTAAGGGGAATATCAGCCACTCTTTTGTTCTTGACTGTGAGCATGCGATCATGTTGCCTGCTTGTAAATAGATCTTTTTTTCAAAAAGATATATTGTGAAACTAGTTTTCCTATAACATGCCAAGCAGTTTCACACTTTTCTTGCTATGCAGATTATGAAAAAGTGTCTTGCTCAAAGAGATTGAGCCCATGAATTTGTGTTCACATCAGATGTATTTGAGGGTGCATAAAAATAGTTTTCATTGTAGATATTTGAGAATACATTCCCAATCTACTAAATATATACCACAGCGTCTTTATCTGCAGTGAATTAAGAACCACATTGAACTGAGATTAACATCATTTTCAACACATTACAGGTTATAAATGTAGATGGCATCCAGTTTTATTTATTATAATTTTATTTACTTTTTTATTTATCAATGATGAATTTGAGTAGAGCAACCATCCTTCTGCAGGTCACTGATAAAATTCTTACATAAAATGTTTTGACAGAGCTCAGCTTGAACCCATGACCTCAGATGTGACAAAATTCTGACACAATTACTCAAGACTTACCCATATTCCAAGAACAATTGCTCTTCTTCCAATAACTTCTCTCTTGGAACCAAAAGCAGCCCCAATTGTCTGGAACATAAATATATACAATATCATTATGAATATTGTTATTATGAACATGTATTTTAGCATAATAAACATGTACAATACCATAATAAAATGTACATTGTCATATGAAAATGAACAATATCATTATGAAAAAAAAAATAGAGGTTGTGACTCTAGGCCTTTTTAACCTTATTACACAGAGGCAGATATTCAGCTTCTTCCTAAATAAACAATCATGTTCACCACCACCTCCCCCTGCCGGAAATAGAGATGTTCACCACCACCTCCCCCTGCCAGAAATAGAGATGTTCACCCACCACCTCCCACTGCCGGAAATAGAGCCAAAAAAAGATCCCAAAATGGTAAAAGAAATATCTTTCTTACACAAGGGAATAAAAAAAAACACTGGATTTGAAATATTGTTTTAAAATCTGATAATTAATGGCTAGAACATAATCTTAAAAGGCTTGGACCTCTTCCCAATTTACAGGAAAAAAGTACCTAGGGCAAAACTAGTTTATCTACCTTCTTAGTTAATACTGAGTTAGACTAGTTGAGCACCAAGTCCTCAATATCCAGTAAAAGTTAGTGTAACTTCCATTATACAGAACTGATGACATCTGAGAAATGGCTGTTGAAGTTTACAGATTTTAAATTCCAATATTATACCATATACATGCATCACTAGCGAACAAGACAAACAAAAAAGCAAAACAATGATTTAATGACAAGTAAAACTACAGAATGCAATTTCTGAAAATTCTAGTAAAGAATGTTTTTTTTATATCAACTTAAATAAACAGATTGGAATGACATTGTATCATAAATTTCAACTAAGATTATGATGCAATTCAAAAAATTCCTGTATTCTGATTGGTTTAGTGTTAAAAGAAAATTTGCAACAGTTGAATACACGATACATTGGCTTTATGGAAGCTGAATACTAGTGATATATCAATACATGGTTGGGATGGAATTTACTCATAACAAGGAATTATATAAAGAAGGAAAGGCAATTGATTGAGATTTTGTCAACGCTCACGTGCTCACGTATTACGTGCTCACGTATTAACGCAAAATCTCACAATATCTAGTTTTCTATTACCTTAACAACCATTAATCTCAGGAACACAGTTCAAAATTCTTACACTGCAGAATGAAATTGTCATTAAAACAATACCATTCGCAGAAATTTGTGTTTAAAATTGTTGAAGTACTTGTGGTTACAAAATTTGTATATTGCAGCTAAAATAATGACAAATTATGATTTTTTTTTTTTCAAACCTCAAAATCATTAATTCAAGATCATTTTGTGTGATCGAAACATGTTTAAACATCTAAGGTTACATACAAATTACAGTTTTTGTACAAGAAATCAGTTGCCTGTCAATTATGAATGATAAATTTGCAAATTATGAATCTTTCGTGTACTATTTCATCAACATTTAGTCAGGAGATGCAAGTTTACTATCCTTCTATACAAGTCCTTGCTCATAACAAACAAATTATGAAATATGTTCAAAATATTACGCTCAAACTGTTTGCATCAAACAATCTGTTTATGTCACAGCACCTGACCTGTTTAGCTATTACTTTGCCAATAAGAACAAGTGAGAAATGAATACATGAGTTAAGCTTAAAAATGACACATGCATGTACTTACATTTTGGTATGGAATACTGGCATCAAATCTAGAATGAACATATCTGTTGACTAGACAGGTTTTGCCCACGTAAGACTTGCCAAGAAGCACCACCTTGGCATCAATTCTGCTCATCCTGAAGTTCTTTAAGTCAAATAGTATATTCCCCAACTGGACAAAATTCAACAATCAGTTGGTTTTAGGCATTATGGACTCCTGTTCAAATATACAAAATATTTTTAGTTAGCAAATATTGCCAAATTATTTTGTAAAACTACAGTTCAGCATGTTTTCAAAATTTCAGCATTTGATTGCGTTCACTAAATTATGCTTATTTACCAATTTAAAATGTAGATAAACTACACAAGTAATGGAGGAAGCTTTACACCATAAGTCATGTCAGATGTGCAAGTAGCTGCCTCAAAATGAAGGCCATCAACACATTTGGACCAAGCTGGGCTCAAACCTACAACCTCACCAGTGGTAGGTGACCTGGGGTTGTATTCACCAACACCATTTTTATCATGGGCAGAATTGCTACTGTTTTCTGATAATTTAAGGAAGTAGCAAGGCCAAAATACGTCTCATGTATGGACCCAAAGTAGTTTTTTGAAGAAATATATATAATTAATGTTTAAAAATGTTTGAACCGTCATCACAATGAGTGACTTGACATTGTTTCCATTCAACTATTGAAATTATGCCTCGGAAAAGGAAAATAATTCTATACAGTCATATACATAACTTCTTAATTGTCACTTCCTGTGGTCTATCCATGTGTTATTAAAGCAAGCTTACTATATGGTGAGTAGATTTCAATATATGAATGCTGGTAAACTTTCTATTGTGACATTAGTGACATTTTTTTATATCTCAAACAAGCTGTTTGAAGTGTTTATTGTGTTATGTCTCTCTATCTATCCATACTGCCACACTCCCCATTAGGTTATTTTGAGCAAAAAAAGTCAGTGAGAAGAGTAAAAGACAGATTTGCCCTGTTTTGTAGACCGTGATGATGTGATCTCGTTGAAGCAGTCGTAACCATCTTGTAAGATCATAATTTGCTCCTAGGGACTGTTCAGAAAGGGCGTGACAACCAGTTCAAGAAACCACATTTAGAGTACCATGTATGATTTGTAGTGGGAGAATATAGTAATAAATGAATGCTCCCCATGCCATAACACTCTCTGCCTCTTCTACCTTTGTCTCTTGCATGCAATCTGCACAACTTTGACAGTCTTTGTGCAATAATCATAAACAGCTCTCATCAGTACATAAAATTCTTATCCAAGCCCTAATATGTCATGTCTGATGTTGCAAAGCAAAATGCAAAGTCTGCTTAATGGTGTGGTGTTAGACAGGGTCTATTGGCAGGCTGTCTAGCACATAATCTATCTTGGAGAAGATGTTGTTAACAGTCAGTGCTTCTTGATAGGCAAATACAGACCTGTCAAATAATCAGCCATAATGGCCTAGTTATTCTTCTGTACATATTGAGTAAAAATATTTAATAATCTGCAACAAAAAAGTTTAACTTAATGGTAAAGAGCTATATCCAGATGAATTTTAATGTGTTTAACTTTTTCCTACAGAGTCAATGTGATGAAGAGTATGGTCATGTTGTTTGTAAATGATAGTTTGTATTTTGTTGGTTATTGAGAGTACATTACATTCATCCAGGTGGAATTCCATCTCAAGAAATTAGACATCATATCAGTCCTTGAAGTATTTTACCACTTCACATTTTGTTAAGGTAGATGAACAGTAGCTTCAAGGTCTTCTCGGATGTCATTCATGATAGATGTATGATAAACTTAAAGGAAGAGATATTGTTCAAGGAAAGGCCTTTCTAGGAACTCCCGACAAGATGCTGACTGTCTCCGGTATTTAGCAGATCTGTACCTGTACACAACTACATGCTAACTGTATCTGATATTTAGCAGATCTGTACCTGTATACAACTACAGTCTAGGTGCTGGGGGGGCAAGAAATGCTCCAATTCATTCAGTCTTTCCCTGGATTCTGTAGTGGCGGAGCTTCTTAGGAGGCTGTGTGAAACCTTGTTTGAGAATTCCATTAAGGACACAGGAGCTACCGGTAGTAATAATATATAAATACTAAATCCCTATATATAGTATAATAAGTCTTTATTATACTATATATAGGGATTTAGAATATATATATTGTTACTAGCTCCTGTGATTAAGGATTTCTATCTGTCTGGTTCCAGGTTTGCTAATATATGGCACAAAAACACAGAAGTTTCCACATGGTATATATACTGGTCATACCTAATACCGCGAGTTGAAATTTTTTTTCAACCACATAAAGAATGGCATCAATACTTAACAGTAATAAGGTTACACAAGTGTGGTGAGTAAAAAACAGTTACCGATACGAAATGCAAACAAATGCCGACGCTAACGGAAGTTGGGGCTTTGTGCATGTCTACATGAGGTATACAAGGGATACTTTGTAATCTAGGGTACACTGGTTAGATTGGTTACAGTAACTTTTTAGCCAAGGTACACCCCTACTCCCCGCTGTGTTTATTATATTTGTTTAAATATCTACTCCTACTCTGGGGGCATGCTTTATTGTCGTCAAGGGCCCTTACTTATAGGAAGACTCCTGCTGTGAACTGAATACTTCGATCAAATTACAAGCCCAAATAAATAGGGGCGGGAAATGATTATATTGCAGTTCTGTGTTTTAATGTAGTTGACAATTGAGTGTACCCTGTACCCTAGATTACAAGGTATATACCTTGTGAAAACATTTGTGTTTTTAGGACATATCTACATATCTAGGTTTGCTGGTAAAGTTTGGGTGCTACCAATTCAAATACTGTCTACGGCATGCTGATATGAATGTATTTTGTACTCACGTATAAAGAATTATCAAGACAAAAATGTTCAATTTTTAAACGTTGCCTTCGAACAATTCATTTCAGCTTTTTTTCCATGAAGAAATATCGTAGTTTATATATATATAATTATCGTAGTTTCTCTTTAGACAATCGAGCGTTCAGAGTAGCTTCCCTTCGCGGGGAACTTTACGACGCTGACTTTCATGACTAATGTCAGCTATGGGCTGACTGAATTATGCAAGGAAAACGCTGGAAAATAAAATTATGCTTTTTTATCCTTATATAATTCCTTTTTTTATGTATAAAATGTATTCGAATACCTTATATTGAAATTCAACTGATTATTTTAATAACACACATTTTAGTTCAAATAAGAAAACGCTGACCGAATCAGGTGCGTACCAGGCTATGTTGAAGTGGATTCGGAAGTCGCCGTTTCGAGCCCCTCCCAACCAGGAATTTGATTGCCTCTTATTAACTGCAAAAAACTCTTTAGTTTTTTCTCTTTAAAATTTTTACCTACTAGGAAGCGAACTCGGGAGTGATTTACTATTAGTTATAGAAACGTGTAACACTTTGACAATGTTGTGTGATCGATCCATCACGTCTAGTTGTTAGGGTTTTAGGTTATCTCGTTTTTTTTAACAAAAAAGTAATAATAACAAAATAAGTTAAACATTTTTGAAGTTTGTTCACGTTTTATTTCATGACCGCCTGAACAAAGTACGTTTTACTGTGGCCGTGCAAAAAGAAATATTCATGTTACCATCATCGACAGTCTTCACACAGTCACAATTTGTACTCAACTGAGCGTCCCCGATTCTAGATTAAGTCTAATTTCCGGACGGGGCGGTAGTGTAATTGATAGAGAATTAGCCTCGCACACCAGAAAAAAATAAAATAAAAAGTAGACCTATTCACTCTACGCATGACACTGACTGAACAACCTTTCCGCACTGGATTCTGACATGGTTATAAGTACAACCTTCCATCGAGACACTTTACGATGGAAGCTCTCACGGTCACAGCTGAGGTCAGTAAATGGTGCATCAAAGACACTGTCCTCCTGTCATGCTGTCAGCTGATGCAACATACTTGGGGTCAGATACTGGACAAGGATGCCGGCATGTGCTATGAGTACTTTGAGTAGACGATCCTCGAGCTCTGTCACAAGGTGGCCGAGGAATGGGTAATATAGAGCACGCTTCCAGTACACGGCAACAGAGTCAGCTGGGACGTTTCCGCAATGTTGCTGGTGCTGAGCTGTTCCAGGATTCGATGGTTCGTAGACTTCAGCCATTGGCACCGCTTTCTGGTAAAGCTCATCCCATTCAACACCATCCGCTCCCGGCACGAATCTGTGTGATAAGCACATTCCTTTGCCGCTTCAACCAAATCGGTGTCCTTGCCTGCAACATCTTAAGAAGCATTACACCCTGCAGTACAAATTCAACAGCCACTAGTAAAACAAAGTCACAACTTCAAGATGCTGCATCTGTAACTGTATGCCTTGGAGTCTAGCACTTCAAGTGAACTCACAATTGTAGAGTAGGCTGATTTAAATGTGAACACAGTCTCTTTTTTTTTTGCAAAATGGTTTGTAGGTTTCGAGTCCCGCTCGCTCCAGAAACTTTATGTAAGAAAGTTTCCAGCAACTTGTGGAAGGACGGTGGTTCTACTCAATCTAAGGTCTTCCTCCACCAGTAAAACTGGATATGCCATATATAACCTGAAATGTGTTGAAAATGGCACCAAAACCCCGTTCAAATTTTTTTTTTATATATAACACGAAATGGTCCTAGACGCCTTTAATACTGATATTACATTTAATAATGATCATCAGATCCTTCAAAGAATTATATAGTGTGCTGTTTTATCAACATTTAGTCAGGAGATGCATGTTTCCTATCCTTCTATACAAGACATTGGTTCCTTCTCAGGAAATAAAAAAGCGAAAAGAAAACTTTATATTCTTCATATTTTTTTTTATTTTACTCCAAATATCATTCAATGTAACAATACGCAAATAACAGTAAATAGATAACAGAATGTGTACTGACTCTTGACAATAATGCAGTGCGATATATAAAATAAAACCACATTAAATTGTTAAAAGCAAGAATCCTTCAATGGTCCGTATTCATCCACCTGATACAATATAGACTTATATGCGTGTACATACAAACAACAATCACCATAACTGAAGCACCACATATTAGTTAGTATTTATGAAATCATGTTTTATAATTGAACCCCAAAACAAAGAGACCTAACTTATTTATTGTTCAGCCAAATTTTTTACCAACCACTGGCAAATGCATCATTCTGAATGTTACTATGCAAATTCACTACACTTCTTCCATTTCATGATAGGCATAAGCAGATTGTGTGCTTGTGACGTTTTTATATGTACTTATTTTTGCATGTGATGCATGTTGCAATATCCAGCATGATGTGAACTGTTTTGTTTGACTTCAAAATAAAACAAATCATTTAATCAGAAAAAAGACTTAAACCATGTTTCTAACAAAACAAATTCATGCAAAATTTGAAAATCAAGGCAATCTGATTGGATAGGAAAAAAAACCCACAATACACAACACCAAAACATATTTCGTTCGTTTTAAACAGGCAGAAAAATGTGAAATGTGTGTTGAAAGGGGACACACGGTAGTGTTGAAATAATTGTACTGCTGTTCATGCATAAATCTTTACCCCTGTGAACGAATAATTATGTTGTTAATGAGATAGTAATCTATAAATGTTATAATCTGTAATTTCATATCAAAGGAAATAATCAAAATAACAATTAAAAAAAAATTAAATTGGCTTCATTCTAGTGTCTGAAATCTGACCAAAAATTCTTAAAAAACAGAAGTTAATATTTCCTTGGAATTTTTGCTTTCTTCTGATAAAAACTAATAACATTAAAATTTTGTTGGTAACAACCAATTTTACGAGAATTATTCTCCTTTCTCAAATATAAAGGAAATTGAGGATCTAAGTATTTCACATCTTTTTTTAACTTTCAGAAACTGTGTTATGTGAAAAACTGATCAAATTGCTGTGTCCCTTTAATGTAAATAACATGAGGAAGATTCAAGTACCTTTAACAGTGTAACCAACATATAAAAGTTATACAACCTTATTATTGCAAAACAAACCAACTTTTATTATATATTTTGGAAATCTGATTTTTATATCTTGAGTCGAGCTTGAATGAATAAACGAACGAGTTAGGAATTTAACAGTGTACTCAACACATTAAAGTTATACAATTTCAACAGAATGGAAGATTCAAGACTCATTTTCCATATACATGTACAATAACATTAACATACAGATTGAAAAAAACACACCGAAAACAAATGAATATGCAGAATGAACCTACAACCTTGATATCTGTAGAACTTCAGCAAAGTCTACCCAATGCTTACGACATGCCTGAGATACAGTATTCATAGTCTTACAATAATTCATTTGATACCCTGACACCACATAAGGATTAATTTAACAATAATAATGAACATGACAAAATAAACATAAAATGAACATGAAACAATTTGACAGATTCTTACCCGGGCCCTCTGCAGAGACAGTAATCTGATACTTACCCGGAACCACTCATGTTAAAAATATGTACAAACTGAGTATATCTGATGTATATTCTTGGAAGCTTTATATAGGGCAAGACTGATTGATAATTGTTTTTTCAATAATGACCTAAATTCATAATCCACTACCAGTAATCAAATCTAATGATGAAAATACCAATTTATTTATCATTGGTTCCGGTCATCAGTGGCTGAGTGGTCATCGCCATCTCAAGATTATTTACCTCTCACCACTAAGGTCGTAGGTTCGACTCCCGCTCGCTCCAAAAACTTTATGTGCGAAAGTTTCCAGTTACTTGCAGAAGGACGGTAGATTAAGGTCTTCCTCCACCAGTAGCTCTGGATATGCCATATATAACCTGAAATATGTTGAAAAATGCGTTAAACCCCATTAAAAAACACACAAAAAAACTATCATTGGTTCAACTTAAGTTTAAACTAATGTATTTTAGCTTGATTGTGAAGTAAACTCAGATATTTTGCAATGTCTATAAAATGTCTACTACATACATTAATTTCCTGCAAACTGCCTTACAACCAACTTAAAGTGAATATATGGTTGAATAATTGATAACATCTATGACATTTTTCTTTCTTTCAAGATCCACATGATGTAGGCACTACTTCTAAGCTAGGAATTAAGAACTTGACAAATTATATGTCCATGTATCATTTTGGAAAGAATGGAAATACCTGACACAAGATGAAGACTTTGTTGAATTGACAAGACCAAACTGTATAATATTTGACAATACAAAGGCCACAACACATGCCCGACAATAACAAATATAATTTGGTCAAGTGAAGTACCAAAAGCTATGGTTAGATGATTAATGTGGGACTTGGGACAAGATCAAATTAAAATACAGGTCACTGGTGTTACAAGTGTACACGTGAGTGAAGTATCAAAAGCTATGGTTAGATTATTAATGTGGGACTTGGGACAAGATCAAATTAAATACAGGTCACTGGTGTTACAAGTGCACACGTGAGTGAAGTACCAAAAGCTATGGTTAGATTATTAATATTGGACTTGGGACAAGATCAAATTAAAACACAGGTCACTGGTGTGACAAGTGCACACGTGAGTGAAGTACCAAAAGCTATGGTTAGATGATTAATGTGGGACTTGGGACAAGATCAAATGAATTACAGGTCACTGGTGTTACAAGTGTACACGTGAGTGAAGTACCAAAAGCTATGGTTAGATGATTAATGTGGGACTTGGGACAAGATCAAATTAAAATACAGGTCACTGGTGTTACAAGTGTACACGTGAGTGAAGTTCCAAAAGCTATGGTTAGATTATTGATGTGGGACTTGGGACAAGATCAAATTAAAATACAGGTCACTGGTGTAACAAGCGTACACTTGAGTGAAGTACCAAAAGCTATGGTTAGATTATTAATGTGGGACTTGGGACAAGATCAAATTAAAATACAGGTCACTGGTGTTACAAGTGTACACGTGAGTGAAGTACCAAAAGCTATGGTTAGATGATTAATGTGGGACTTGGGACAAAATCAAATTAAAATACAGGTCACTGGTGTTACAAGTGTACACGTGAGTGAAGTACCAAAAGCTATGGTTAGATGATTAATGTGGGACTTGGGACAAGATCAAATTAAAATACAGGTCACCGGTGTTACAAGTGTACATGTGAGTGAAGTTCTAAAAGCTATGGTTAGATTATTAATGTGGGACTTGGGACAAGATCAAATTAAAATACATGTCACTGGTGTTACAAGTGTACACGTGAGAGAAATTCCAAAAGCTATGGTTAGATGATTAATGTGGGACTTGGGACAAGATCAAATTAAAATACAGGTCACTGGTGTTACAAGTGTACACGTGAGTGAAGTTCCAAAAGCTATGGTTAGATTATTGATGTGGGACTTGGGACAAGATCAAATTAAAATACAGGTCACTGGTGTTACAAGTGTACACATGAGTGAAGTACCAAAAGCTATGGTTAGATGATTAATGTGGGACTTGGGACAAGATCAAATTAAAATACAGGTCACTAGTGATACAAGTGTACACGTGAGTGAAGTACCAAAAGCTACGGTTAGATTATTAATGTGGGACTTGGGACAAGATCAAATTAAAATACAGGTCACTGGTGTTACAAGTGTACATGTGAGTGAAGTACCAAAAGCTATGGTTAGATGATTAATGTGGGACTTGGGACAAGATCAAACTAAAATACAGGTCACTGGTGTTAAAGTGTACACTTGAGTGAAGTTCCAAAAGCTATGGTTAGATGATTAATGTGGGACTTGGGACAAGATCAAATTAAAATACAGGTCACTGGTGTTACAAGTGTACACGTAAGTGAAATTCCAAAAGCTATGGTTAGATGATTAATGTGGGACTTGGGACAAGATCAAATTAAAATACAGGTCACTGGTGTTACAAGTGAACACATAACAACTGATGACAAACATTAAACACAGGGTGCATAAATAATTATCAAAATGGATAAAAAGCATCTCATTATCAATATTAAATATAAACCGAATAATTCAGTTTGTCAAATCCACCAAAACATGTTAAAATCAATATGAAAAGTGGAGCGGAAAACTTAAAACGAAATCTCCATTCTAAAAATAGACAGGACTTAAATACTGACTGACAACCTTTACATTGCCAGTCTGAATGTTTTGAAGATGAAGCCATTTTAACTGTACATGTAAACCTGTTAAATCAAATTAAAATAAAAATGAAATCATTGGTCAAATAATATGTTGCCATTTTAAGCGGAAAATCAATTATAGTCTAACCTAAGAGCGTAGCCCACGTTAGGATAGCCCTTTTCAATATACTATTTTGGCATGTTAAAATAAATATCTTTTAGGAAATACAGGGTCAGTGAGTATATACAACTTGAAGACAGGAACACAAATGTTGGGTTCTGCATGTGAAGCCAAGTAATTGTGCCTGTTTATTTTGAAATCCATCTATACATACTGGATTTTTAATTATAATGCCTACACTATTTTTTGTTTATAATCATATACTGGTATAAGGATATTCAGTGTGACCTTTACCATGAAGATGAGGACACACATGTTAGGTTCTGCATGTTGCCTTCATGTGACACGTCCATCCATGACAGACAGACGAAAGGACGGACGGACGGACGGACATTCTGGTGGAAGTGATGTCGTGGGGTGCGTTTTTATATGTTATAAAACATCTTTTTTTTTCATAAACAAAACAAAACCTATTTTCTTTCTAACCTTAATGTCACAAACCTTGAGATCCAACCCTAATGACACTAAAAAAGAATGAAAAAAAGTGAAAAAAAAGTAAAAGAAAAATGTAAAAAAAAATGGAATTAACCCCACAATGCCATTTGGACGCGTTTTCGCACTTGTGGGGTGAACATTGCACCCCACAAGTACCAAAAAACCCACAATGCCAATCTGTACTGGCAACGCAACCCACAACTGCCGCTCCAGATGGACGGACGGACGGACGGACAGAGACATTCCACTGACTCATACCCACATTGTGACGGAAAGATAACTAAATAGATAATCAACAAAATATACATGTATACAACAATTTTTCAGTATCACTTTAAACATTTTACTAGCAACATAAAAATTGAGAGAAACATTTGTGATAAACATCTGCGTTCTTGGTGATAAAAGTTTAAAGACTACAGTACTACTACATGCAATTTGTACATCACGATTTTCAGAAAAAGAAGTTGTCAGACAAAATTTGACAAAAATTAAAAGTAAAACTTAAAAACAATATTGATAAAGCTGAAGAGTAACAATCAATTTATGTTTAAATTTCCTATTGAATTTGTCACTGCATCTGTTGTACCTATACCATTATGTGAAGGATTTGAGGCCTGCGGTGGTGTATCACTGAATATATTTGAGTCCATGCCTCCCTGAGAGGTTGTATTATCTGAACAATTTGATTGGCTGGTTCCTGCAGTGGGAGGAGCCTGTGCACCAGTAGGTGTATATTGACTCTGTTGTGGCTCAGTGGCTGCCTCATTTGGCTTATTACGGGCACCAAAAATGGTGCTTCCAACTCGTATATTTGTACTGCCAAGGTCAATCTGAAAAAAAAATGATAACACTGTGTTACTTTTTACATGCACATTTTATTGTTAACATGAAACCATGGACAGGCTGTGGGGTTAAGAGGTTTGGTATGCTTGCATCCAAGACAACATGTCGGACTTATGGTGGTGTCAGCTCAAGGCACTACCCCAATGTCTTGATTGGGCCATATGCTTTGTGGTTAAATGGTTTAGCATACTTGCATCCAAGACAACTTGTGGTACTTATGGTGGGGTCAGCTCCAGTCACTACCCCTATGTCTTGATCGAGCAACATGCTATGTGGTTAAATGGTTAAGCATACTTGCATCCATGACAACTTGTGGTACTTATGGTGGGGTAAGCTCCATTCACTACCCCTATGTCTTGATCGAGCAACATGCTATGTGGTTAAATGGTTAAGCATACTTGCATCCAAGACAACTTGTGGTACTTATGGTGGTGTCAGAACAAGGCACTACCCCAATGTATTGATCGGGCCACATGCTATGTGGTTAAATGGTTTAGCATACTTGCATCCATGACAACTTGTGGTACTTATGGTGGGGTCAGCTCCAGTCACTACCTCAATGTCTTGATCAGGCCATGTGCTATGTGGTTAAGTGATTTAGTTTACTTGCTGGAATGTAAAGCTGCCAGAACATATGGGAAGGAAAAGCCATCAGAACATTGGGAATGTAAGGCCCTGTGCACGATAAAAATTGCACTGAAATTGAACACTGAACATTGATTTAGGTAGGTATCTATCATAAAGAGTCTAATGAAAACTAAACTGAAATTTGAGGATAACTGTCAGCATATTCATGGAGTTTTATCCCCTTACATATATTTAACTTACAGCTATATATTAAGCACATCTTAAAGGCCCATGAAACTTCTGAAACGGTCGTTTTTAGTTTTAATTTAAGTGAGTTTTACTCTTCCAGATGATAGAATACATGTTTATTTGATCACTGAGAGACTTTGCAAACAAAAAAATAAATATAAAGCACATTATTAGTACATAATTAAGAACGGGATTGTTTACAAATTAATGTTTGTCTCTTTTGGATAAACACCTTCGGCATAAAACGGGGAGTTACGAAGCTTGTTCAGAAATGAGTCGGTCTCTAATATATGATTAATTCGCTTCAGAGAGAACATAGTATGGGAAATATAGGCAATGTGGTTAAAAATTAAATAACTGTTTGCGGTTAGATAGTTTTTAAGAACGTTCCCTTTATTCACCTCAGTGTATGATTGAACTGGAACCTACGAGCATGTAAGCGACAAAACGTTCATATAAAATCAAAAATAAAATTACTTTTTTAATAACTGTACTGAACAAACAACCTTTGGTAGCCTCTCAATATTGACTGCGATAAAGTGATTTATGACGTAATAGCGCATGCGATAGTATCACGCGTATATGCAAGGGAGGATCCTGACCTAGTTATTAGACCAAACTAGTATTCCAAATTCATTGTTTTTCAGTGCGTATAAATACATTGTATGGAATGCGTATGACGTTCATTACAGTTATTGCAGACATCAATATTCTATATTTTAAAAAAAAGGAAACCCAATAACGATACATAATATTAGTGAAGCCATAACTTTTCTAATCTCGTTAATGAACCCCATATCTAATGATCTTAATCCGCACACTACCACTGCAGTATTCATTTGTGTACTTCGGAACACTGGCAGAGGTACAGTCAGAAAAGCAACCGAGTCATTACAGAATTAAAAAAATGTAAACAAAAGTTCAGTCCGCTCGTCTAAGAAACACACATTTCGATCGAAGTTATTTATTTCAAACTTTTTTAAAAACAGTCACTAAGGGGTCTACAGGAATGGTTTTAGCAATACTATAAATGCATTTAATTACAACCATTTTTGTTATTATCAAAAAGTGTGCATATCAGAAGTTTAATGAGACTTCAACTGTTTATGGTAAGTTTCTCTTATAGTACTGATGATTCAAGTCAAATGAAACTTGAGGAGAACTGTCAATACCTCAATATTCCCAAGTTTCATTCAAATAGCATACAAACTGTAAAAATTCTGAAATTCTGAGAAGCCCTCAAGATGGCAACAACTTTTTGCCTTTATTCTCTTTTGAACAATAAGAAGTCACTTCTTATTTGAAACATGCAGAACCTGATAAGCTCAGTCAGTAACACGTCTGACCATCAAGCCACACTCAAATCCTAGCTTGGCCACTGTCTCTGTGATGATTTTATATATGATATTGTGTATCATTGTCGTTCGTCTCTGAACACTGATTCAAGTGGAAAAGTTATCTGTTACTTGAAAAGATTGATGTACTCAATTGCTGGTTAACCTTCCAGGATCCCAGGAAAAAGTGGTTAGGTTAACAGACAGCTCTCGATAGCATAAAAATGATGCTTAATATTCAAAAGAATTATTTGAAACATACAAATTCTCATCTTAAACATTCTTATCCTTATATTTGCTTGTTGTTTTCTCTACTTACAGCTTGTTCATAATCTGACGACATGCCCATACTGAGCTCCACATCATCCACATTGAGACTTAGTGCTTCACAAAGACCTTCCCTGTACTTGACCAGACGCTGAAGTGAAAATCAGTGTTGTTATTGCTATTCTGTAACATTACAGCTGTTTCCAGTAGTTGTGCTCATTGTGTAAGGGTGGTTTATAAAAAGTCACGAGTTTAGTAAGAGCAGCTGACACACCTGTTAATTACCTGCACTGGCTGCATATAATGGATTGTCATGATATAGCATAGAAGCATAGTATTACAAATGAAAACAGGAAATGCTTCTGCGGGGTAGTCGCATTATGGCAGTAATAAATAATTGTTGTTTCTTCTTATTTTTCTGATCTAAATGCTCATTATTTTTTATTTGAATGGCATAATTGATGTATTTTGAATATGATGAAAGCATTGTCATGTTTTATTTGTGAATTTTGCGATTTTGTGAAAAACACTGATGCTTGAAAATTTGGGTTTGCATACATGTACATGATTTTGGACGAATACCTTCACTTTGTCAACAATGTACACACTGAATAGAAATACATGTATATTCTCTTGGATAACATGACCCCTACTTTTCTCATCACGCAAAGTTTAATAAAAAACCCAACTACATGTATTTAAAAGGTTTATGAACATTCATAAAATGGTGTAAGCAAAACAGATAATGAATTACTTTTTTTGTAAATCCAAATTTTACACCAAGAAGTTTGTAAACTAGATACCATCCCCTGGGCATTATACATTAAAACTTACCACAAAGTCTGGATTTGGTCCATTTAATGGATCATAGCCGATGGCACCTATAGTCATAAGCCCACTAAATAACAGACATGGACACTTCTCTCTGACAAATTTTACCAAGTGATGCAACTCGTCAGCATTACAACCAGATTTACCTGAAAAGAAACAACAAGTCACATGATATGATATATCAGGTAACAATCATGTTTAAACCATAAACAAGTCACATGACATGATGTACAATATTACTGAAAAAAAACTCACATGACATGATGTACAAGATGTACAACATAACTGAAAAACAAGTCACATGACATGATGTACAAGATGTACAACATAGGTCACATGACATGATGTACAATGTGATATTCAGATTTAACTGAAATGTAAGTCATATGACATTAAGTACATTGAGATAATCTTATTTAACTATAAAACAAATCACATGGCATAACATACAATGCAATATCTAGATTTAACTGAAAAACAACTCATGTGACATGATGCACAATGCAATATCCAGATTTAACTGAAAAACAAGTCACGTGACATGATGCAAAATGCTATATCCAGATTTAACTGATAAACAAGTCATTTGACATGATGCACAATGCAATATCCAGATTTAACTGATAAACAAGTCAATTGACATGATGCATAATGCTATATCCAGAATTAACTAAAAAAAAAAATCGTGACATGATGCATAATGCTATATCCAGATTTAACTGAAAAACAAGTCATGTGACATGATGCACAATGCTATATCCAGATTTAACTAAAAAAAATATCGTGACATGATGCATAATGCTATATCAAGATTTAACTGAAAAACAAGTCACGTGACATGATGCAAAATGCTATATCCAGATTTAACTGATAAACAAGTCACTTGACGTGATGCACAATGCAATATCCAGATTTAACTGAAAAAACAAGTCATGTGACATGATGTACAATGCAATATCCAGATTTAACTGATAAACAAGTCAATTGACATGATGCACAATGCTATATCCAGATTTAACTAAAAAAAAAAATCGTGACATGATGCATAATGCTATATCCAGATTTAACTGAAAAACAAGTCACGTGACATGATGCACAATGCTATATCCAGATTTAACTGAAAAACAAGTCACATGAATCAAACCCCTACACTTAGGGATAATTTATATCAAATATGCACAAATGTGACATACCGGTTCTTAAGAAAACAATTTTACTAATTCCCAATTTGTACCCTTATGGGGCCCCTCCTGACCCCTTAAGACATAGGAACCCAGTCATTTTTACAAATCTTAGCTTCCTTCACTTAACAATGCTTTAATGAAAATATAGGCAAAATCATTTCCATTTAAAAAAAATAATAAAAATATTATATTGACATGATTGTGTCCCCTAATTGAACTCTCGGGGCAGGGTCATTTTTAACCCTAGGGACACCATTTGAACAAATCTAACAAAACTATAGTTGGTCATCATTACTACATAAACATTTTGAAAATCTGTTGGGCCGTTCATGAGAAGAAGATTTTTTAAGTTTTGGACTATTTTTAGTAACGGCGGCCATCTTGAATTTCAGATAAAAAAAAATCTTCGGTATAGTCTCCTATGCAATAGAGACACCAATGTGAAGTTTCAATTTAACTGGCCAAGTGGTTTCAGAACATATGAAAGAAAAAGAGAATTTTCTGTTTTCCCATAGTATACCTGTGTAAAATTCTAAGTCCCCTTACAGGGCCCCTATAAATTTTAGCCCCTAAATTCTTATCTGCAATCAAACCCCTACACATAAGGATAATTTATGCAAAATATGAACAAATCTGACATACCGGTTCTTAAGAAAACGAATTTAATAATTCCCAATTTTTACCCTTTTGGGGCCCCTCCTGACCCCTTAAGACAGTGGAACCCAGTCATTTTTACAAATCTGAACCTCCTTCACCAAACAATGCTTCTGTGAAGATATAGGCAAAATCATTTCCATTTTAAAAAAAAAAAAAAAATATTATGACATGTGTCCCCTAATTGAACCCTCGGGGTGGGGTCATATTCAACCCTAGGGACACCATTTGAACAAATCTAACAAAACTATAGTTGGTCATCATTTCTACATAAACATTTTGAAAATCTGTTGGGCCGTTCATGAGAAGAAGATTTTTTAAGTTTTGGACTATTTTTAGTTACGGCGGCCATCTTGAATTTCAGATCGAAAAAAAAAAAATCTTCTGTATAGTCTCCTATGCAATAGAAACACCCATGTGAAGTTTCAGTTTAATTGGCCTAGTGGTTTCAGAGAAAGTGCTGCTTACAGACGACAGGCAACAGACAACGCGCCATCGCATAAGCACTTGGCCAGTAGAGCTAACAAATCACGTGACATGATGCACAATGCTATATCCAGATTTAACTGATAAACAAGTCAGGTGACATGATGCACAATGCAATATCCAGATTTAACTGAAAAACAAGTCATGTGACATGATGCACAATGCTATATCCAAATTAACTGACAAACAAGTCACGTGACATGATGCACAATGCATTATCAAGATTTAACTGAAAAACAAGTCACGTGACATGATGCACAATGATATATCTAGATTTAACTGAAAAACAAGTCACGTGACATGATGCACAATGCAATAACCAGATTTAACTGATAAACAAGTCACATGACATGATGTTCAATGCTATATCCAGATTTAACTGAAAAAAAACAACACGTGACATGATGCACAATGCTATATCCAGATTTAACTGAAAAACAAGTCACGTGACATGATGCACAATGCTATATCCAGATTAAACTGAAAAACAACTCATGTGACATGATGCACAATGCAATATCCAGATTTAACTGAAAAACAAGTCACGTGACATGATGCACAATGCAATATCTAGATTTAACTGAAAAACAAGTCATGTGACATGATGCACAATGCAATATCCAGATTTAACTGAAAAACAAACCATGTGACATGATGCACAATGCAATACCAGATTTAACTGAAAAACAACTCACTTGACATGATGCACAATGCAATATCCAGATTTAACTGAAAAACAAGTCACGTGACATGATTCACAATGTTATATCCAGATTTAACTGAAAAACAAGTCACGTGACATGATGCACAACGCAATATCCAGATTAAACTGAAAACTAACCATGTGACATGATGCACAATGCAATACCAGATTTAACTGAAAAACAACTCACTTGACATGATGCACAATGCAATATCCAGATTTAACTGAAAAACAAGTCACGTGACATGATTCACAATGTTATATCCAGATTTAACTGAAAAACAAGTCACGTGACATGATGCACAACGCAATATCCAGATTAAACTGAAAACTAACCATGTGACATGATGCACAATGCAATATCCAGATTTAACTGGAAAAAAAGTCACGTGCCATGATGCACAATGCAATATCCAGATTTAACTGATTAACAACTCATGTGACATGATGCACAATGCAATATCCAGATTTAACTGAAAAACAAGCCACGTGACATGATTCACAATAAAACAGTTTCTTGAATGTTATATATTAAGGGCTTAGAGCAAAACCCGTCTATCGTCTTTGTCTACTTTCTGTTAGACTAGTTTTATGCCATGTCCTTGATTGAATATTTAGTGTCATTGTTATGCGATCAAGGGCTTACAGACGGTCAGTTAATCTAACTACTGTTTCCTGGGATCATGGAAGGTTAACCAGTACTCAAGCACACCCAATCTCTGGTAGTAACTGATAACTCTCTCACTTGAATCAGCAGTGAGAGACAAATGATAATGTGACACAATGTTGTATATCAACCATCACTAAGATTGTGTCC
This sequence comes from Panopea generosa, assembly GCA_029582155.1. Taxonomy (NCBI): domain Eukaryota; kingdom Metazoa; phylum Mollusca; class Bivalvia; order Adapedonta; family Hiatellidae; genus Panopea; species Panopea generosa. The sequence continues at coordinate 27,517,529 of CM055908.1, read as the reverse complement.
GGTTGGGGATTTGAACTCGCGACCCCTAGATTGTTAGTCAGATGCGCTAACAACTGAGCTAATAGGACCCGACCCATGTCCTTGATATTGTATATAGTATATTACTACAACCATGTTCTAAGTGTAAATTGTGTTAACTACACATGTAGATATAACTATTTCATAAGGAGAACCGATGGTACAAAATATCAAATAATTCAGATGTTTTCTGACTGCTTTTCAGAGAAAATAAGCACAAATGATAGTGTTAGATAAACAAGATATGCTGAGAGACTATGATGCTGTACATGACCTAGATTAGTTAGAATATTGTACAAAAATGGACTGAATTCCATTTATTGATCCTTTATGTCGTGAGTTTGAATCCCCCGCCCGGCAACAGTCTCCGTGATAATTGATATATGACATTGTGTCTCATTATCATTCTTCTCTCACTACTGATTCAAGTGGGAAAATTATCAGTTACTAGCATAGATGGGGTGTGCTCGAGTACTGGTTAATCCCAGGAACTGGTTTCTGCCCCATTCCCCCTAAGGGCTGGGATTTGGTTACAGAAGCGAAGGAAGCCTGCGACTGGTTAAGCTTATGTCCCTTCTATTTAACTTTTTCAAAATATGATATTCCATTTATACCAGGTCTGGGTATAATTTTAATTACAATTTTTTATCATAATCTAACAAACCTAGATATTATTTTACCACCTATAACAGCTGGGTTCCGTTAGCTCATTCGTCTATCACTGCTGATTCAAGTGGGGAAGTTATCAGTTACTTGCGGAGACTGGGTAGGCTCAAGTACTGGTTAACATTCCAGGATACCAGGAAACAGTGGTTAGATCATCAGTTTGCCCTCAATGGCATAAAAATGATACTAAATATTCAATCAATCAAAAATCCGTTACCTCAGTTGGTAATGTGTCTGACTGTCAATCTGGTACTCTCAAGTTTGAAACTCAGTTTGACCACAGTATCTGTGACGATTGGCCATGAACCTTTTCAACGGTCAAAGCACTTCAGAGTTTGCAGATGTATGTTATGTCTAGTAGTGGTTAATCACTTACTGGATCTCACGGCTGATGATTAAGAGTTCTGACCATCGTTAGATAATTGCAAAACTGTTGAAAAAAAAAATTGAAAAACAACATACACTGTGATCTGGTTAGAAAATGAGTTCATTGAAAGAGACATCACTTACTAGCTTCTCCGCTTGTATTAACTTGTACCATCACATATAACTTTCCTGGTCGTCTGTATTTCTCCCAGTGGTTGTTTAACGTCTGGGCAAGTTTCTGATTATCCACTGTCTCCACCATGTACAAATTTGGTACCGCTGAAACATGGTGAAGCCAGACAGTAAATATACACTGGCTTCTTTGAAAATAATCAAAAGTGGAGGTCAGCAGGCTAACGCAGGTAACTAACAAGAGCATGACAAGTGGGTGCAGACACTCGTCTTTTTTCCAAACCTATTAGGTAGGTCATAGTCAGTGATGTAAACGTTTTAAACATGATGGTGATCAGTTAACAGAATCAATAATATTACTGAAAAACAATAAAAAGATTAAAAAAAAAATCAAACCCGAGCTAGGTACATTGTAAACAATTATTTTTTTTATCTAAGGTTTAAGAGCACAAAGTATTGAAATTTAGCTATATACATTGTTTCTATAATATATATGAATGTGTTAATGAAGTTTAGACACTAGTTTGTTCAGAAACAGAGAAAAAGCTGAGCTTAACATCAAACTTTAACCGGCGGATGAAGCTGACACCAGAGTCATCACTTTTAATTTGAACCTAACTGCATTGCTTAAAAGCGACTTTCCTCCCTATTGTGCTTATTGGACATGTGTTTGACTTATAGTTTCATTGCCCAACGCTTGGTGTCCAACATTATGGGTGAATGGGGTTTAACGCCATTTTCAACACATTTCAAGTTTTATATGGCATATCCAGTTTTACTGAAGGAGGAAGTCTTCAGAATGAATCTGAATAGAACCACCGTCCTTCCATTAGACTGGCAAACTTTCTCACATGAAGTTTTTGGAGTAAACAGGACTTGAACCTACAACTTTAGTGATAGGAGATAAGTGATCTTGTAATGGCGCCTTAAACCACTTGGCAACAGAGGACCACTTGCGTTCAACAATAACACTAGAACATAACAATCACAGGTCATTGTCGATCATCAGCAATAAATATAAGCTTCAGCAAGAAACCCATTAATTTCATATCCTCTACAGACTAAGGACCACAGACTGAGCCAAATAGTTATTGGCTGTGGATGAGGGCACTGGAACAGTGTGTTGTAAGGCTTGAGAAGTAAAAAAAACAAAAAAAGTGTGATGTGTAATGTACAAGAACAAAAGGTCATCAACTCAATAACAAATAATTGAATTAGAATGTCAAAGCACATGGGCTCATGTTAAGATCATGTACCTGCTGTAACAGTACAAGTGTCATTTGAATTGGTTTTAAACTGTGGGAGAAGTCGTTGGTGCAAATTGCGACATATAATTTAAGATAAAAGAAAAAAGGGTCATTTAAAAATTATCTTACTGGAATGCAAATTTAAAATGCTCATGATAAGGCCATGTTCCTGCTGCACAGGAAAGATTATGTAATTCTGTGGGAGGAAGGTTGTAGGTTCCAAACATGACGGAAGGACACCATTTCAGTATCCACAATTTTTTTTGAAGAAAAATAAAATAATAAATATAATAATAAATATTTATAACTATTGTAACATTATTGAAGTTTCAAGAAAAATTTATTTAATTTATGACCATGTATTTTTATCTGTTTGAAAGAGAGAAAAAAAGTTTTCATCAAAATGATCTTATCTGAACTTACCTGTCACCTTGCTGGCCTTGTTACGTTGAAGATGTCCCACAAAATGCCACTTTATGTCTTTACACTGTTGTAAAATCTATAACACAATGAAAGAATGATTGTTTTATATATTTTTGTAATAATATATTATAACATAGCTAAATATATATTGACTGTGACCATGGCCTAATGGTGTGCTGGGAACCAAGACTGAACCTTATGCATAACAAGGAGATTGAACTTTAAAAAACAATATAAACATATATATAATACTGACTCTTGGCTAATGGTGTGCCTTGCATCAAGATTAAACTTTTTTTAGTAAATCTTATAATGGAGAGTTAAAGAAATTTTCAGAGGCAGACTATCAGGGGGAAAAAACTATAAATATCTTTAACAAAATCCCCATTCTAAAACAGACAGCCCATAAATACTGCGTGACGACCATTAAATTGTCATTCTGACTCTTTATAAGATGAAAGAAATTCTACAATATGCAACCAAGAATGACAGATCAAATAGAAAGGAAAATAAAATCATGCTTCTCATATTATACGCAACAAAAAGTTGCAAGTTGAAGCAAGAAATCTATTCGAGTCTGACCTTGGCATGTAGGCAAGTATTATTTTGGTAAGTTTGAATATATATCCTGATGGCAATACAGGTTCAGTGAGTACATATAGGCATGACATAGTTCAGTCAATTTTATCATTTTGATATATCCCGATATACTTCTATTAAAAGAACTTCGAGTTTAATTCTTTGTCTACATAAACAAAATGGAAACTTACTTGAGAATTATTTGATTTTTCCTCCAATTCTGTAACCTGAAAAAACATCAACAACTGTCAGTGAGCTAGGCTATTTACTGTCATTATTCATCTTTAATAAACATAAAATGTAGTAATGCTGGGCCGGATTAGCTCAGTCGGTTATGCATCTGACTATCAATCCAGTGGTCGTGAGTTTGAATCCCCGCCAGGCAACTGTCTCTGTGATGATTGTTATACGACATTGTGTCTCATTATCATTCGTCTCCCATCGCTGATTCAAGTGGGGAAGTTATCAGTTACTTGCGGAGAAGGGGTGTGTTTAAGTACTGGTTAACCTTTCAGGATCCCAGGAAACAGTGGCTAGGTTAACTGATCGTCTGTTAGCCCTTGATGACATAAAAATGATGCTAAATAATCAATCAATCAATTAATATATTAAAAATACAGACATTATATACAGTGCTGTCGGGTAATGCTCAACTGCCCATCCCAGGATACTACCACAGTATAAGGCTGATAGAGACCTATACTGGGTTCATTAGCCTAGAAATGCCCAGTTTAAATTCTTGCTTAGATTTTGAGATCAGATGTCAGTTTTGAGTGCTTGGCATATTACTATCCATAAACAAGGAGTGCAAAGCAGTTGATATGCGCCCACAGCAAGTTAAATGTAAGTAACGTTTGTAAATGGAATGAAAATCTTTTAGATTTTTGAAAATCTTGAAGGAAATAAGAGCTTGAAGAAATCTGAAGTTATGGAGTGGAAACCACCTTTCAATTTTTAGTTACAGTGAAGCTGACCAGGTCTGATTTGTCAAAGACAATTCCCAAAGTTCTTTTACATATCACAAACTCAAAACATCGAAATATCTTTATAAAGAACATTTAAGTAATTGAGTGGAAACCATTGCCAGATGTACAAATGAATAAACGATCTGACAGACAGTTGTAACACTTTATGGACCCCCTAAACCTTCAAAATAATTAAATTTGACAACATCAGCCTGTATGTTTTCAAGATTATCAACTGTTTGACTTATTATCTGTACAAGACATAACAACTGCCTCAGTTTCATATATGAATGTTATCTACTAACAACACATTCCTTCCTATATAAGGGAAGTGACTCCAAATGACTTGTTAATCTCAAGATTCAAAATCTATCTGTTTCAATGCAATTTCATGCATCTTATACCCAACCATTTAGGTTTTATTAACCATCTGTTTGTTAGGTAGTCAACTTCTCCATATCAGTGATACAAGTTGTAACACTGAGAGAACTTTATTTCCTCTTCAGCAACATCTATTGATGCTGTTGAACTATTTCAAGCAAAGTGCAAGGGTACTTAAGCAAATGCTGTACATAGTTTGCTACATCATGTATTTAATAAGAATTATCTATTTTCAACAACTAAAATGTGATACATTATTATATATTTAATGAATAAGGCAATCTCACGTAATTTTCACCAAAATGCCTCTGGCCATGTTGGTAAGCAGAGATAATATCCGAAGCAGGTTTGGTCTTTGACACAGCAACAAGTCTTGGTGGCACCTGAGGTAAACTCTGAAATGACAATTTGAATTTGCTTATATAGTATTTCAGGACATTTAAAGCTTACTGCAGCACCAGAGCCTGGCATTCGGTTCTATTTCCAATGGATGTTAGTGGTTTCATCTACATGTATGCTATTTTGTCTACCTTGATTATGTCTTTAACCCTTTACTCCATAGATACGCATTTTCCCGCATCAATCACAGAAGGCCTTTGAAAATGAGCAATCTGAACACTTCCTGCACTGTTATCCACTCTGTCAGTTAATATAAACATAATTCACCCATTTCTAATACTTGGTGAATTACTGCTTTCAATATTAGAGGTGTCAAAAGGCGTCTTTTGAAGTAAAGGGTTAATACACGGGGTTTTCATTTTAAAATCAAACAATACATTGAAAGAGAAAAACAACAGATCAGGCTAGGGGTCAAGGGGGGAAATGGTCGATGTTTCTGGAAAAACAACAGATCCAAACCTGATTTTAACCGATGATTTCAATCGGCGATCAGTTAAAAATGAAAACCCTGAATACAGTCAGGTTGTGGTCTGTCAACCTTAATTTACTGTATTATTAGGCCGATTTAATAAGGTAGGTATAATAATCCAATATACAACTTAGAATGACGATAACACATAACCTGTTAGGTTCATTGAACTGGAGCTTTAATTATATAAAGTCATGTACGTCATTTAATTGTAAAAAGTAGTAAAAATATTCATTTTTTTTCCCAAACAATTTAAACCATTTTATGCAAAACATTATCACTATCATCAATATCATCACCTATCAGGAGGGGGTTTAAAGCAGACAGTCCAGTGAACA